>JAKUCM010000759.1:0-35470 GCA_023374145.1 Lepidium sativum | reverse complement strand
GAAAAAGCAACAACAGAAAATCTATGTATTTGAACTGGGTTCTGCCCTTGATTGCAAACGGATTCCCATTTGTTCCGACTTCTGAGATTTACAAGTGAGCCAAATATTGAAGTAGAAATTGTAGGGCTTTATCCCAAAGGGAGCTCTTCCAGAAATTCTCAAAGGCCCAAGACAAGCTTAGGCCTAAGAGGGGGTTTGGAAATAGTTTTCAACCAGCAATAGACGCGCCTCGGTTAGAACCTCATTGGCTGCGTCATTGCCCCAAGCGCAAAGATGAGATTCTTCAATCGACAATCTCCATATTTTATAGTAGCACAAAGCTATCGTCTTAATATACTGTCTCCGATGTGGGACTTTTTCAAAAGTACCGAAGCAAATGCATACATATTCTGCTAAATGATTGAAATTAAAAGATTAAGACTAATGAAGATGGTAGGGGCTGCGCGAACGCAAACCCCCACTACCACAAATAATGACGCAGGCTCTTCCTCAAGGGAAGACCTTAAGCTAAGCACCCCTCCTTAATGTGCAATGGGGGTCACTAGCCTAGGCCACTCGTCTTCTTGATCACGAGTTGACCCCGTCCAGGTAAGTACTTTTTACGTTCGATCCACTACTTTTTTTATGTTGTTCCTTCCCCTTTCATTTGTTTCTATGTAACCGATGTGGGACTACAAGAAAGCTTGTAAAGGTGTGAGTTTTTGTGCTAATATTCACATGGGCCAGACACTGTAGGCCTTACTCAAGTGTTTTGAGTATTTCATTGCCCTTTGATATCCCAATCTATTTTGTTTGTTGTTGTGAGTTTTGTAATTGATTATTTCATTGTGCCTTGACAAAATTAACACACTCAACGGATTGTATAGTTTAGAAAATTTAGAGAATTGTTTAGATTTGTGGGTTTAGAGATCATAATATAATGTCTGATTTTTATATACTTGATGGTTAGGATAATCCAGCTAATAATTTGATGTAAGAAGTTTGATTCATTTTCGCTATAATAAATAACATATATATTTTTGGGAATAATAATTAAATTATGAATTTGACACTTATGGATCTAATTATTGATAAAACAACAAAAGTTTATATTATCGACTGGTATGGAAAAAAATGTTTGAATAATTGCGAAGAGAAAATGGAAGTGTCAACCTTATTGGCCTAGTGGCTCCAACATATTGGCCAAAACTAGTTAAATAGTCTCTTATCTATCAATGAGACCCTAAATAAAGATCTTACGGTTGCTAATCTATGATTATGAGAGTGAGGAAGATGGTTAGTTGCTACCACTATTGCAAGTCTGTATATCTATTCTCATTGCATAGTCATTTTTTAATTTCTCTTGTTAGTTGAAATCTTAGGAAACCACACAAACTTAGTTTTTATGACCTGACATGAAGTTTAGCTGATCCCTTATTACCCAAGAATCTAGAGCTGTTCTGATCTGTTTCTTATTTTGTTTTGGTTGCTTGTGGAAAGTACAAACTGCATACTTGCTCTTGATGATTCTTGATCTGGATTCCACAGGAATATTGAAAAACAGTGTCTTTCAGCATAGGATCACAGAGAAAAGTTGAAACAGAGCGAGTTTGTTCAAGGGATTTTGAGCTCTATGGTTCTTAACGACGACTTATAAAGGTGTAATATTCGAGAAACTTTTCTAATGATTAGGTCATTGAGCGATTGGGGAAAGGTAGTTGTATGTAGCAACAAGTGGATTTGCGGAAGGACTTTGTAATAAGCAGAGAATAATGATAAAGACTAGACATGATAATGAGTATTATTAATTTAACGAAACATGTTATTTGCTTTGATGAACACTCTTATTGCGTTTATAACTCTAGGTCGTAAAAAGAAGAAGAAAAAGCAACAACAGAAAATGTATGTATTTGAACTGAGTTCTGCCCTTGATTGCAAACGAATTCCCATTTGTTCCGACTTCTGAGATTTACGAGTGAGCCAAATATTGAACTAGAAATTATAGGGCTTTACCCCAAAGGGAGCTCTTCCAGAAATTCTCAAAGGCCCTAGACAAGCTTAGGCCCAAGAGGGGGTTTGGAAATAGTTTTCAACCAGCAATAGACGCGCCTCGGTTAGAACCTCACCTCATTAGCTGCGTCATTGCCCCAAGCGCAAAGATGAGATTCTTCCATCGACAATCTCCATATTTTATAGTAGCACAAATCTATCGTCTTAATATACAGTCTCCGATGTGGGACTTTTTCAAAAAGTAAAAGTCACCAACATACTAGAGTAAGTGTTATCAAAAGTACTGAAGCAAATGCATACATATTCTGCTAAATGATTGAAATTAAAAGATTAAGACTAATGAAGATGGTAGGGGCTGCGCGAACGCAAACCCCCACTACCACAAATAATGACGCAGGCTCTTCCTCAAGGGAAGACCTTAAGCTAAGCACCCCTCCTTAATGTGCAATGGGGGTCACTAGCCTAGGCCACTCGTCTTCTTGATCACGAGTTGACCCCGTCCAGGTAAGTACTTTTTACGTTCGATCCACTTCTTTTTTTATGTTGTTCCTTCCCCTTTCATTTGTTTCTATGTAACCGATGTGGGACTACAAGAAAGCTTGTAAAGGTGTGAGTTTTTGTGCTAATATTCACATGGGCCGGACGGTGTAGGCCTTACTCAAGTGTTTTGAGTATTTTATTCCCCTTTGATATCCCAATCTATTTTGTTTGTTGTTGTGAGTTTTGTAATTGATTATTTCATTGTGCCTTGACAAAATTAACACACACAACAGATTGTATAGTTTAGAAAATTTAGAGAATTGTTTAGATTTGTGGGTTTGGAGATCATAATATGATGTCTGATTTTTATATACTTGATGGTTAGAATAATCCAACTAATGATTTGATGTAAGAAGTTTGATTCGTTTTCGCTATAATAAATAACATATATTTTTTTGGGAATAATAATTAAATTATGAATTTGACATATATGGATCTAATTATTGATAAAACAACAAAAGTTTATATTATCGACTCGTATGGAAAAAAAAACGTTTGAATAATTATGAAGAGAAAATGGAAGTGTCTACCTTATTGGCCCAGTGGCTCCAACATATTGGCCAAAACTAGTTAAATAGTCTCTTATCTATCAATGAGACCCTAAATAAAGATCTTACGGTTGCTAATCTATGATTATGAGAGTGAGGAAGATGGTTAGTTGCTACCACTATTGCAAGTCTGTATATCTATTCTCATTGCATAGTCATTTTTTAATTTCTCTTGTTAGTTGAAATCTTAGGAAACCACACAAACTTAGTTTTTATGACCTGACATGAAGTTTAGCTGATCCCTTATTACCCAAGAATCTAGAGCTGTTCTGATCTGTTTCTTATTTTGTTTTGGTTGCTTGTGGAAAGTACAAACTGCATACTTGCTCTTGATGATTCTTGATCTGGATTCTACAGGAATATTGAAAAACAGTGTCTTTCAGCAGAGGATCACAGAGAAAAGTTGAAACAGAGGGAGTTTGTTCAAGGGATTTTGAGCTCTATGGTTCTTAACGACGACTTATAAAGGTGTAATATTCGAGAAACTTTTCTAATGATTAGGTCATTGAGCGATTGGGGAAAGGTAGTTGTATGTAGCAACAAGTGGATTTGCGGAAGGACTTTGTATAAGCAGAGAATAATGATAAAGACTAGACATGATAATGAGTATTATTAATTTAACGAAACATGTTATTTGCTTTGATGAACACTCTTATTGCGTTTATAACTCTAGGTCGTAAAAAGAAGAAGAAAAAGCAACAACAGAAAATGTATGTATTTGAACTGAGTTCTGCCCTTGATTGCAAACGAATTCCCATTTGTTCCGACTTCTGAGATTTACGAGTGAGCCAAATATTGAACTAGAAATTATAGGGCTTTACCCCAAAGGGAGCTCTTCCAGAAATTCTCAAAGGCCCTAGACAAGCTTAGGCCCAAGAGGGGGTTTGGAAATAGTTTTCAACCAGCAATAGACGCGCCTCGGTTAGAACCTCATTAGCTGCGTCATTGCCCCAAGCGCAAAGATGAGATTCTTCCATCGACAATCTCCATATTTTATAGTAGCACAAATCTATCGTCTTAATATACAGTCTCCGATGTGGGACTTTTTCAAAAAGTAAAAGTCACCAACATACTAGAGTAAGTGTTATCAAAAGTACTGAAGCAAATGCATACATATTCTGCTAAATGATTGAAATTAAAAGATTAAGACTAATGAAGATGGTAGGGGCTGCGCGAACGCAAACCCCCTCTACCACAAATAATGACGCAGGCTCTTCCTCAAGGGAAGACCTTAAGCTAAGCACCCCTCCTTAATGTGCAATGGAGGTCACTAGCCTAGGCCACTCGTCTTCTTGATCACGAGTTGACCCCGTCCAGGTAAGTACTTTTTACGTTCAATCCACTTCTTTTTTTATGTTGTTCCTTCCCCTTACATTTGTTTCTATGTAACCGATGTGGGACTACAAGAAAGCTTGTAAAGGTGTGAGCTTTTGTGCTAATATTCACATGGGCCGGACATTGTAGGCCTTACTCAAGTGTTTGAGTATTTCATTACTCTTTTGATATCCCAATCTATTTTGTTTGTTGTTGTGAGTTTTGTAATTGATTATTTCATTGTGCCTTGACAAAATTAACACACACAACAGATTGTATAGTTTAGAAAATTTAGAGAATTGTTTAGATTTGTGGGTTTGGAGATCATAATATGATGTCTGATTTTTATATACTTGATGGTTAGAATAATCCAACTAATGATTTGATGTAAGAAGTTTGATTCGTTTTCGCTATAATAAATAACATATATTTTTTTGGGAATAATAATTAAATTATGAATTTGACATATATGGATCTAATTATTGATAAAACAACAAAAGTTTATATTATCGACTCGTATGGAAAAAAAACGTTTGAATAATTATGAAGAGAAAATGGAAGTGTCTACCTTATTGGCCCAGTGGCTCCAACATATTGGCCAAAACTAGTTAAATAGTCTCTTATCTATCAATGAGACCCTAAATAAAGATCTTACGGTTGCTAATCTATGATTATGAGAGTGAGGAAGATGGTTAGTTGCTACCACTATTGCAAGTCTGTATATCTATTCTCATTGCATAGTCATTTTTTAATTTCTCTTGTTAGTTGAAATCTTAGGAAACCACACAAACTTAGTTTTTATGACCTGACATGAAGTTTAGCTGATCCCTTATTACCCAAGAATCTAGAGCTGTTCTGATCTGTTTCTTATTTTGTTTTGGTTGCTTGTGGAAAGTACAAACTGCATACTTGCTCTTGATGATTCTTGATCTGGATTCTACAGGAATATTGAAAAACAGTGTCTTTCAGCAGAGGATCACAGAGAAAAGTTGAAACAGAGGGAGTTTGTTCAAGGGATTTTGAGCTCTATGGTTCTTAACGACGACTTATAAAGGTGTAATATTCGAGAAACTTTTCTAATGATTAGGTCATTGAGCGATTGGGGAAAGGTAGTTGTATGTAGCAACAAGTGGATTTGCGGAAGGACTTTGTAATAAGCAGAGAATAATGATAAAGACTAGACATGATAATGAGTATTATTAATTTAACGAAACATGTTATTTGCTTTGATGAACACTCTTATTGCGTTTATAACTCTAGGTCGTAAAAAGAAGAAGAAAAAGCAACAACAGAAAATGTATGTATTTGAACTGAGTTCTGCCCTTGATTGCAAACGAATTCCCATTTGTTCCGACTTCTGAGATTTACGAGTGAGCCAAATATTGAACTAGAAATTATAGGGCTTTACCCCAAAGGGAGCTCTTCCAGAAATTCTCAAAGGCCCTAGACAAGCTTAGGCCCAAGAGGGGGTTTGGAAATAGTTTTCAACCAGCAATAGACGCGCCTCGGTTAGAACCTCATTAGCTGCGTCATTGCCCCAAGCGCAAAGATGAGATTCTTCCATCGACAATCTCCATATTTTATAGTAGCACAAATCTATCGTCTTAATATACAGTCTCCGATGTGGGACTTTTTCAAAAAGTAAAAGTCACCAACATACTAGAGTAAGTGTTATCAAAAGTACTGAAGCAAATGCATACATATTCTGCTAAATGATTGAAATTAAAAGATTAAGACTAATGAAGATGGTAGGGGCTGCGCGAACGCAAACCCCCTCTACCACAAATAATGACGCAGGCTCTTCCTCAAGGGAAGACCTTAAGCTAAGCACCCCTCCTTAATGTGCAATGGAGGTCACTAGCCTAGGCCACTCGTCTTCTTGATCACGAGTTGACCCCGTCCAGGTAAGTACTTTTTACGTTCAATCCACTTCTTTTTTTATGTTGTTCCTTCCCCTTACATTTGTTTCTATGTAACCGATGTGGGACTACAAGAAAGCTTGTAAAGGTGTGAGCTTTTGTGCTAATATTCACATGGGCCGGACATTGTAGGCCTTACTCAAGTGTTTGAGTATTTCATTACTCTTTTGATATCCCAATCTATTTTGTTTGTTGTTGTGAGTTTTGTAATTGATTATTTCATTGTGCCTTGACAAAATTAACACACACAACAGATTGTATAGTTTAGAAAATTTAGAGAATTGTTTAGATTTGTGGGTTTGGAGATCATAATATGATGTCTGATTTTTATATACTTGATGGTTAGAATAATCCAACTAATGATTTGATGTAAGAAGTTTGATTCGTTTTCGCTATAATAAATAACATATATTTTTTTGGGAATAATAATTAAATTATGAATTTGACATATATGGATCTAATTATTGATAAAACAACAAAAGTTTATATTATCGACTCGTATGGAAAAAAACGTTTGAATAATTATGAAGAGAAAATGGAAGTGTCTACCTTATTGGCCCAGTGGCTCCAACATATTGGCCAAAACTAGTTAAATAGTCTCTTATCTATCAATGAGACCCTAAATAAAGATCTTACGGTTGCTAATCTATGATTATGAGAGTGAGGAAGATGGTTAGTTGCTACCACTATTGCAAGTCTTGTATATCTATTCTCATTGCATAGTCATTTTTTAATTTCTCTTGTTAGTTGAAATCTTAGGAACCACACAAACTTAGTTTTTATGACCTGACATGAAGTTTAGCTGATCCCTTATTACCCAAGAATCTAGAGCTGTTCTGATCTGTTTCTTATTTTGTTTTGGTTGCTTGTGGAAAGTACAAACTGCATTACTTGCTCTTGATGATTCTTGATCTGGATTCTACAGGAATATTGAAAAACAGTGTCTTTCAGCAGAGGATCACAGAGAAAAGTTGAAACAGAGGGAGTTTGTTCAAGGGATTTTGAGCTCTATGGTTCTTAACGACGACTTATAAAGGTGTAATATTCGAGAAACTTTTCTAATGATTAGGTCATTGAGCGATTGGGGAAAGGTAGTTGTATGTAGCAACAAGTGGATTTGCGGAAGGACTTTGTAATAAGCAGAGAATAATGATAAAGACTAGACATGATAATGAGTATTATTAATTTAACGAAACATGTTATTTGCTTTGATGAACACTCTTATTGCGTTTATAACTCTAGGTCGTAAAAAGAAGAAGAAAAAGCAACAACAGAAAATGTATGTATTTGAACTGAGTTCTGCCCTTGATTGCAAACGAATTCCCATTTGTTCCGACTTCTGAGATTTACGAGTGAGCCAAATATTGAACTAGAAATTATAGGGCTTTACCCCAAAGGGAGCTCTTCCAGAAATTCTCAAAGGCCCTAGACAAGCTTAGGCCCAAGAGGGGGTTTGGAAATAGTTTTCAACCAGCAATAGACGCGCCTCGGTTAGAACCTCATTAGCTGCGTCATTGCCCCAAGCGCAAAGATGAGATTCTTCCATCGACAATCTCCATATTTTATAGTAGCACAAATCTATCGTCTTAATATACAGTCTCCGATGTGGGACTTTTTCAAAAAGTAAAAGTCACCAACATACTAGAGTAAGTGTTATCAAAAGTACTGAAGCAAATGCATACATATTCTGCTAAATGATTGAAATTAAAAGATTAAGACTAATGAAGATGGTAGGGGCTGCGCGAACGCAAACCCCCTCTACCACAAATAATGACGCAGGCTCTTCCTCAAGGGAAGACCTTAAGCT
The DNA here is from genome assembly GCA_023374145.1 of Lepidium sativum. NCBI lineage: Eukaryota > Viridiplantae > Streptophyta > Magnoliopsida > Brassicales > Brassicaceae > Lepidium > Lepidium sativum. Next base: position 27,353 of record JAKUCM010000759.1, on the reverse strand, counting down.
AAGCACCCCTCCTTAATGTGCAATGGAGGTCACTAGCCTAGGCCACTCGTCTTCTTGATCACGAGTTGACCCCGTCCAGGTAAGTACTTTTTACGTTCAATCCACTTCTTTTTTTATGTTGTTCCTTCCCCTTACATTTGTTTCTATGTAACCGATGTGGGACTACAAGAAAGCTTGTAAAGGTGTGAGCTTTTGTGCTAATATTCACATGGGCCGGACATTGTAGGCCTTACTCAAGTGTTTGAGTATTTCATTACTCTTTTGATATCCCAATCTATTTTGTTTGTTGTTGTGAGTTTTGTAATTGATTATTTCATTGTGCCTTGACAAAATTAACACACACAACAGATTGTATAGTTTAGAAAATTTAGAGAATTGTTTAGATTTGTGGGTTTGGAGATCATAATATGATGTCTGATTTTTATATACTTGATGGTTAGAATAATCCAACTAATGATTTGATGTAAGAAGTTTGATTCGTTTTCGCTATAATAAATAACATATATTTTTTTGGGAATAATAATTAAATTATGAATTTGACATATATGGATCTAATTATTGATAAAACAACAAAAGTTTATATTATCGACTCGTATGGAAAAAAAAACGTTTGAATAATTATGAAGAGAAAATGGAAGTGTCTACCTTATTGGCCCAGTGGCTCCAACATATTGGCCAAAACTAGTTAAATAGTCTCTTATCTATCAATGAGACCCTAAATAAAGATCTTACGGTTGCTAATCTATGATTATGAGAGTGAGGAAGATGGTTAGTTGCTACCACTATTGCAAGTCTGTATATCTATTCTCATTGCATAGTCATTTTTTAATTTCTCTTGTTAGTTGAAATCTTAGGAAACCACACAAACTTAGTTTTTATGACCTGACATGAAGTTTAGCTGATCCCTTATTACCCAAGAATCTAGAGCTGTTCTGATCTGTTTCTTATTTTGTTTTGGTTGCTTGTGGAAAGTACAAACTGCATACTTGCTCTTGATGATTCTTGATCTGGATTCTACAGGAATATTGAAAAACAGTGTCTTTCAGCAGAGGATCACAGAGAAAAGTTGAAACAGAGGGAGTTTGTTCAAGGGATTTTGAGCTCTATGGTTCTTAACGACGACTTTCTCTCTCTAATATTCGAGAAACTTTTCTAATGATTAGGTCATTGAGCGATTGGGGAAAGGTAGTTGTATGTAGCAACAAGTGGATTTGCGGAAGGACTTTGTAATAAGCAGAGAATAATGATAAAGACTAGACATGATAATGAGTATTATTAATTTAACGAAACATGTTATTTGCTTTGATGAACACTCTTATTGCGTTTATAACTCTAGGTCGTAAAAAGAAGAAGAAAAAGCAACAACAGAAAATGTATGTATTTGAACTGAGTTCTTGATTGCAAACAGATTCCCATTTGTTCTGACTTCTGATATTTACGAGTGAGCCAAATATTGAACTAGAAATTGTAGGGCTTTACCCCAAAGGGAGCTCTTCCAGAAATTCTCAAAGGCCCTAGACAAGCTTAGGCCCAAGAGGGGGTTTGGAAATAGTTTTCAACCAGCAATAGGCGCGCCTCGGTTAGAACCTCATTAGCTGCGTCATTGCCCCAAGCGCAAAGATGAGATTCTTCCATCGGCAATCTCCATATTTTATAGTAGCACAACTCTATCGTCTTAATATACAGTCTCCGATGTGGTACTTTTTCAAAAAGTAAAAGTCACCAATATACTAGAGTAAGTGTTATCAAAAGTACTGAAGCAAATGCATACATATTCTGCTAAATGATTGAAATTAAAAGATTAAGACTAATGAAGATGGTAGGGGCTGCGCGAACGCAAACCCCCTCTACCACAAATAATGACGCAGGCTCTTCCTCAAGGGAAGACCTTAAGCTAAGCACCCCTCCTTAATGTGCAATGGAGGTCACTAGCCTAGGCCACTCGTCTTCTTGATCACGAGTTGACCCCGTCCAGGTAAGTACTTTTTACGTTCAATCCACTTCTTTTTTTATGTTGTTCCTTCCCCTTTCATTTGTTTCTATGTAACCGATGTGGGACTACAAGAAAGCTTGTAAAGGTGTGAGCTTTTGTGCTAATATTCACATGGGCCAGACACAGTAGGCCTTACTCAAGTGTTTTGAGTATTTCATTACTCTTTTGATATCCCAAACTATTTTGTATGTTGTTGTGAGTTTTGTAATTGATTATTTCATTGTGCCTTGACAAAATTAACACACACAACGGATTGTATAGTTTAGAAAATTTAGAGAATTGTTTAGATTTGTGGGTTTTGGAGATCATAATATGATGTCTGATTTTTATATACTTCATGGTTAGGATAATCCAACTAATGATTTGATGTAAGAAATTTGATTCGTTTTCGCTAGAATAAATAACATATATTTTTTTGGGAATAATAATTAAATTATGAATTTGACATTTATGGATCTAATTATTGATAAAACAACAAAAGTTTATATTGTCGACTCGTATGGAAAAAAATGTTTGAATAATTGCGAAGAGAAAATGGAAGTGTCAACCTTATTGGCCGAGTGGATCCAACAAATTGGCCAAAACTAGTTAAATAGTCTCTTATCTATCAATGAGACCCTAAATAAAGATCTTACGGTTGCTAATCTATAATTATGAGAGTGAGGAAGATGGTAGGGGTTGCGCGAATGCAAACCCCCTCTGCCACAAATAATGACACAGGCTCTTCCTCAAGGGAAGACCTTAAGCTAAGCACCTCTCCTTAAGCTAATATTCACATGGGTCGGACGCTATAGGCCTTACTCAAGTGTTTTGAGTATTTCGTTACTCTTTTGATATTCCAATCTATTTTGTTTGTAATTGATTGTTTGCTGTTGTGAGTTTTATAATTGATTATTTCATTGTGTCTTGACAAAATTAACACACACAACGGATTGTACAGTTTAGAAAATTAAGAGAATTGTTTAGATTTGTGGGTTCGGAGATCATAATATGATGTCTGATTTTTATATACTTGATGGTTAGGATAATCCAACTAATGATTTGATGTAAGAAGTTTGATTCATTTTCCCTATAATAAAATTACATATATTTTTTGGGAATAATATTTAAAATATGAATTTGACATTTATCGATCCAATTATTGATATAAAAACAAAAGTTTATATTTTCGATTGGTATTGAAAAAAAATGTTTGAATAATTGTGTAGAGAAAATGGAAGTGTCTACCTTATTGGCCCAGTGGCTCCTACATACAAGCCAAAACTAGTTAAATAGTCTCTTAGAGGTCTTACGGTTGCTAATCTATAATTATGAGAGTGAGGTAGATGGTTAGTTGTTATCACTATTACAAGTTTGTATATCTATTCTCATTGCATAGTCATTTTCTAATTTCTCTTGTTAGTTGAAATCTTAGGAAACCACACAAACTTAGTTTTTATGACCTGACATGAAGTTTAGCTGATCCCTTATTACCCAAGAATCTAGAGCTGTTTTGATCTGTTTCTTATTTTGTTTTGGTTGCTTGTGGAAAGTACAATCTGCATACTTGCTCTTGATGATTCTTGATCTGGATTCTACAGGAATATTGAAAAACAGTGTCTTTCAGCAGAAGACCACAGAGAAAAGTTGAAACAGAGCGAGTTTGTTCAAGGGATTTTGAGCTCTATGGTTCTTAACGACGACTTATAAAGGTGTAATATTCGAGAAACTTTTCTACTGTTTAGGTCATTGAGCGATTGGGGAAAGGTAGTTGTTTGTAGCAACAAGTGGATTTGCGGAAGGACTTTGTAATAAGCAGAGAATAATGATAAAGACTAGACATGATAATGAGTATTTTTAATTTTAGGAAACATATTATTTGCCTTGATGAACACTCTTATTGCATGTATAACTCTAGGTCGTAAAAAGAAGAAGAAAAAAGCAACAACAGAAAATGTATGTATTTGAACTGAGTTCTGCCCTTGATTGCAAACGAAATCCCATTTGTTCCGACTTCTGAGATTTACGAGTGAGCCAAATATTGAACTAGAAATTGTAGGGCTTTACCCCAAAGGGAGCTCTTCCAGAAATTCTCAAAGGCCCTAGACAAGCTTAGGCCCAAGAGGGGGTTTGGAAATAGTTTTCAACCAGCAATAGACGTGCCTCGGTTAGAACCTCATTAGCTGCGTCATTGCCCCAAGCGCAAAGATGAGATTCTTCCATCGACAATCTCCATATTTTATAGTAGCACAAATCTATCGTCTTAATATACAGTCTCCGATGTGGAACTTTTTCAAAAAGTAAAAGTCACAAACATACTAGTGTTAGTGTTATCAAAAGTACCGAAGCAAATGCATACATATTTTTCTAAATGACTGAAATTAAAAGATTAAGACTAATGAAGAGGGTAGGGGCTGCGCGAACGCAAACCCCCTCTACCACAAATAATGACGCAGGCTCTTCCTTAAGGGAAGACCTTAAGCTAAGCACCCCTCCTAAATGTGCAATGGAGGTCACTAGCCTAGGCCACTCATCTTCTTGATCACGAGTTGACCCCGTCCAGGTAAGTACTTTTTATGTTCGATCCATTTCTTTTTTTATGTTGTTCCTTCCCCTTTCATTTGTTTCTGTGTAATCGATGTGGGACTATTAGAAAGCTTGAAAAGGTGTGAGTTTTTGTGCTAATATTCACATGGGTCGGACACTGTAGGCCTTACTCAAGTGTTTTGAGTATTTCATTACTCTTTTGATATTTCAATTTATTTTGTTTGTTTATGTGAGTTTTGTAATTGATTATTTCATTGTGCTTTGACAAAATTAACACACACAACAGATTATATAGTTTAGAAAATTTAGAGAATTGTTTAGATTTGTGGGTTTGGAGATCATAATATGATGTCTGATTTTTATATATTTGATGGTTACGATAATCCAACTAATTATTTGATGTAAGAAGTTTGATTCGTTTTTACTATAATAAATAACATATATTTTTTTGGGAATAATAATTAAATTATGAATTTGACATTTATGGATCTAATTATTGATAAAACAACAAAAGTTTATATTATCGACTGGTATGGAAAAAAAATGTTTGAATAATTGTGAAGAGAAAATGGAAGTGTCAACCTTATTGGCCTAGTGGCTCCAACATATTGGCCAAAACTAGTTAAATAGTCTCTTATCTATCAATGAGACCCTAAATAAAGATCTTACGGTTGCTAATCTATGATTATGAGAGTGAGGAAGATGGTTAGTTGCTATCACTATTACAAGTCTGTATATCTATTCTCATTGCATAATCATTTTCTAATTTCTCTTGTTAGTTGAAATCTTAGTAAACCACACAAACTTAGTTTTTGTGACCTGACATGAAGCTTAGCTGATCCCTTATTACCCAAGAATCTAGAGCTGTTTTGATCTGTTTCTTATTTTGTTTTGGTTGCTTGTGGAAAGTACAAACTGCATACTTGCTCTTGATGATTCTTGATCTGGATTCTACAGGAATATTGAAAAACAGTGTCTTTCAGCAGAGGATCACAGAGAAAAGTTGAAACAGAGCGAGTTTGTTCAAGGGATTTTGAGCTCTATAGTTCTTAAGGACGACTTATAAAGGTGTAATATTCGAGAAACTTTTCTAATGATTAGGTCATTGAGCGATTGGGGAAAGGTAGTTGTTTGTAGCAACAAGTGGATTTGCGGAAGGACTTTGTAATAAGCAGAGAATAATGATAAAGACTAGACATGATAATGAGTATTTTTAATTTTAGGAAACATATTATTTGCCTTGATGAACACTCTTATTGCATGTATAACTCTAGGTCGTAAAAAGAAGAAGAAAAAGCAACAACAGAAAATGTATGTATTTGAACTGAGTTCTGCCCTTGATTGCAAACGAAATCCCATTTGTTCCGACTTCTGAGATTTACGAGTGAGCCAAATATTGAACTAGAAATTGTAGGGCTTTACCCCAAAGGGAGCTCTTCCAGAAATTCTCAAAGGCCCTAGACAAGCTTAGGCCCAAGAGGGGGTTTGGAAATAGTTTTCAACCAGCAATAGACGCGCCTCGGTTAGAACCTCATTAGCTGCGTCATTGCCCCAAGCGCAAAGATGAGATTCTTCCATCGACAATCTCCATATTTTATAGTAGCACAAATCTATCGTCTTAATATACAGTCTCCGATGTGGAACTTTTTCAAAAAGTAAAAGTCACAAACATACTAGTGTTAGTGTTATCAAAAGTACCGAAGCAAATGCATACATATTTTTCTAAATGACTGAAATTAAAAGATTAAGACTAATGAAGAGGGTAGGGGCTGCGCGAACGCAAACCCCCTCTACCACAAATAATGACGCAGGCTCTTCCTTAAGGGAAGACCTTAAGCTAAGCACCCCTCCTAAATGTGCAATGGAGGTCACTAGCCTAGGCCACTCATCTTCTTGATCACGAGTTGACCCCGTCCAGGTAAGTACTTTTTATGTTCGATCCATTTCTTTTTTTATGTTGTTCCTTCCCCTTTCATTTGTTTCTGTGTAATCGATGTGGGACTATTAGAAAGCTTGAAAAGGTGTGAGTTTTTGTGCTAATATTCACATGGGTCGGACACTGTAGGCCTTACTCAAGTGTTTTGAGTATTTCATTACTCTTTTGATATTTCAATTTATTTTGTTTGTTTATGTGAGTTTTGTAATTGATTATTTCATTGTGCTTTGACAAAATTAACACACACAACAGATTATATAGTTTAGAAAATTTAGAGAATTGTTTAGATTTGTGGGTTTGGAGATCATAATATGATGTCTGATTTTTATATATTTGATGGTTAGGATAATCCAACTAATTATTTGATGTAAGAAGTTTGATTCGTTTTTGCTATAATAAATAACATATATTTTTTTGGGAATAATAATTAAATTATGAATTTGACATTTATGGATCTAATTATTGATTAAAACAACAAAAGTTTATATTATCGACTGGTATGGAAAAAAAATGTTTGAATAATTGTGAAGAGAAAATGGAAGTGTCAACCTTATTGGCCTAGTGGCTCCAACATATTGGCCAAAACTAGTTAAATAGTCTCTTATCTATGAATGAGACCCTAAATAAAGATCTTACGATTTCTAATCTATAATTATGAGAGTGAGGAAGATGGTTAGTTGCTATCACTATTACAAGTCTGTTCTCATTGCATAGTCATTTTCTAATTTCTCTTGTTAGTTGAAATCTTAGGAAACCACACAAACTTAGTTTTTATGACCTGACATGAAGTTTAGCTGATCCCTTATTACCCAAGAATCTAGAGCTGTTTTGATATGTTTCTTATTTTGTTTTGGTTGCTTGTGGAAAGTACAAACTGCATACTTTCTATTGATGATTCTTGATCTGGATTCTACAGGAATATTGAAAAACAGTATCTTTCAGCAGAAGATCACAGAGAAAAGTTGAAACAGAGCGTTTGTTCAAGGGATTTTGAGCTCTATGGTTCTTAACGACGACTTATAAAGGTGTAATATTCGAGAAACTTTTCTAATGATTAGGTCATTGAGCGATTGGGGAAAGGTAGTTGTATGTAGCAACAAGTGGATTTGCGGAAGGACTTTGTAATAAGCAGAGAATAATGATAAAGACTAGACATGATAATGAGTATTATTAATTTAACGAAACATGTTATTTGCTTTGATGAACACTCTTATTGCGTTTATAACTCTAGGTCGTAAAAAGAAGAAGAAAAAGCAACAACAGAAAATGTATGTATTTGAACTGAGTTCTGCCCTTGATTGCAAACGAATTCCCATTTGTTCCGACTTCTGATATTTACAAGTGAGCCAAATATTGAACTAGAAATTGTAGGGCTTTACCCCAAAGGGAGCTCTTCCAGAAATTCTGAAAGGCCCAAGACAAGCTTAGGCCCAAGAGGGGGTTTGGAAATAGTTTTCAACCAGCAATAGACGCGCCTCGGTTAGAACCTCATTAGCTGCGTCATTGCCCCAAGTGCAAAGATGAGATTCTTCCATCGACAATTTCCATATTTTATAATAGCACAAATCTATCGTATTAATATCGTATTAATATACAGTCTCCGATGTGGGACTTTTTCAAAAAGTAAAAGTCACCAACACACTAAAGTTAGTATTATCAAAAGTACCGAAGCAAATGCATACATATTCTGCTAAATGACTGAAATTAAAAGATTTAGACTAATGAAAATGGTAGGGGTTGCGCGAACGCAAACCCCCTCTACCACAAATAATGACGCAGGCTCTTCCTCGAGGGAAGACCTTAAGGTAAGCATCCCTCCTTAATGTGCAATAGAGGTCACTAGCCTAGGCCACTCATCTTCTTGATTACGAGTTGACCCCGTCCAGGTAAGTAATTTTTACATTGAATCCCATTTTTCCTTTATACTCCTCCTTACCCTTTCATTTGTTTGTATGTAACCGATGTGGGACTTATTATTATTGTAACCTTTTGAACTTCAATGGGCCAAATCCTCTAAGCCCAATTAAATATGCAAATAGGACTCTCTTTTTTGCAAGCGGAGGGACTCGATCCGAGGATGTGCAAATGCGCATGCGTCTTGTAGACTTACCACCTGCCACTAGGCTAAATGTCACTTGCGCAAATAGAACTTAGAAGATATCTTCAATTTGATTGTCATAGTGAATTTCAGACAAGGAGCAAAAAGTCAAAGAATATTCTTAGGACATTACTTAATAAATCGAATTTAAATGAAATTTATTTAAGTTTCTAACGTATCTCTTACATTTCCGTATCCCGTACTTCGCAGGACAAATCTGCAAGGCGTAGGTATTGTATAACCCAAAATTAAGTAATTTCAAAGTCATTAAATAATAACGATTTACAAGAAACATGAATTTCTTTTCAGTAGCTATTATATGCCTATAATAACACAATAGACATCAGCCATTCATGAAAGAGTTATTTCAGTCCTTGTGTAAGTTTTCAGGCTTCAGATAGTTCGGGATTCGATCAGTGGTTCCAGTTTTGTGATCATAGTACTCTACCGCGGCTGCACCAGCCAGAGCAGCTAATGTCAGTGCCTGAGCATGTAACCTGACAAATATAATTCCGTCCAGAAAATGTGTGAGGGAAACAATTAAGGTGAAGCAGGGTCAGGAAATGATTAGATGTTATATAACAGATGATTTGTCTAGTAATACAGAACGTAATGGAAACAAAGGAGCTCACAGTACAGATTGAAAGATAGAATGACTCTACATTTACCAGCTGAAGAAACAACAAGAACAAGCGATTTGAAATTCACTTGGAGAATCACAAACAGAGATATAGAGTAGACATAATCGAAGCTCATGCAGGCTCAAGCATTTCTTTTTCTTAATGTTAACTGTTTGTGATTATGCAAAATGGTGTTATATGAAAACAGATAACTAAGTCACAGTAATTTGATCAACAGTCAAAGAAGAGATAATTAAGAATCAGATGCTTCAATGGAATGATCTATTGAAAACTTCTGCAACCTAACAAAGTCTGTAACTAAAAATCGAAAGCTTGATGAAGTTTTTATTAGAAAATTTACCTAGCGTGGATGATTCTGACACTGGTTTTCATGGCAGGTTTTGACCAGTTATAGGCGATTGAACCAGAGATACCACTAAGCCATAAACAACCTATCAAGAGTCCAATATTGGGATTACAATTGATCGAAATGAAGAACACAAAACTCAGATAATGCCTCCTTAATCTCGAATGTTACCAAACCAAATCCATTAAAACCCTACAGTGAGATAACTCAGATCCAAAAAGAATTCAGATCTTAAGAATTACTAAGATAAAAAAATAAAATAAAAAAATAAGACAGATCTATGATACTGCTGAAACAAGATTCGTGTAAACCTTCAACGCCAAAACAAGATACGAGGAAATTTCTGTTCGAGGTTATAGAAAGGGGGAGAATAGAGAGATAGAGATTTACCGACGGTACGAAGCTTGTGTTCGATAATCCATTCCCTGATTTCAGCAAATTTAGTCTTTGATTCCGCCATTGTTGAATGAAGCAGTGAAAAATTTAGAAATGGAGAGAAGAGAGTTCGTCGGGCGATGATTATAAAGCACACAAAGCGGAAAATTCCGAGAAAGAGAAAGCCAAATTGCTAAAGTGCGCTACTTCATTTTTTTAATAAATGAAATAGAATTAATTTTGAGAGACAAATACTGTGGGTGGTTATTTTGACTTGTTTAACGATTTTTCTCCCATAGAATATTCCTTGACCAATACCACCTTCTTCTCCACAAATACTGTATTAATCTTCATTAATTTCTGTTAATCTGATAATAAGAATACTTAAGTTTGTCAAATGGTTTGAGGATTTTGTTAAATTTAAATAAGAAAATTTAAATTTGGTTCTCTAATAAGGACAGAGATCTTAGAGAGTTAATCAAAGAAGTGGAGCTTGAAATGGAGGATTAGTTTAAGACTCAAGTAGTCCGTCCAGAAATAAAGAACTTGATTCAGTCATCTGATATCTTTGGAAGAGATACGTTAGGAAAAGGCTTAAGAAGTCTAAGCCATTGATTATAACAGAGGGTTCTAATGATCCTAAAACACTAAATAACTCAGATGTGAAGACTGGGAATGAAGCAAGATTTATAAAGGGCAGAGGATTAATCTGTCTCGTGCTCAATTTTTCTTCGAGAAGAATGCGAGAGTTTTCTCAATTCTGTTGGAGTTGTTTTCTAATTTATGAGTCTACTGCAAGTAAAATTTGGTAGCAGTAAAAAGAGTTTGCCTAGTTCAATCTTATCATCATCATTTGTGTGGAGTTATTGGATCAAGTTTCTAGACATCTTTTCTATTTACTGACACTAATATTTTGTTGATGGTTCTTAGAAGGAATTAGAGTATTTCTTTGCTTTAGGTTGTTCTGTTTTCCAAATGAAACATATGGTATATGCATAGGGGCTTGAAGGATAAGGCTGACTTCTTCCCAACATAGAGTTTGAAATTGTCTTTGAAAAATGGTATTTATTCGAGCAAGTTTTGTATGCATTATTGAGGAATCTTCCAAGACAATGTTAGAGCTGTATAGACAACTTTCACTGTGTCTTGGAAAATTCTTGGTCAAAACTAAAAAGTATTTTTATATTTGTTTCTTTCTTTTTGATATCTCGTAGTTTAAATTATAAAATATATATTCTTGTCCAAAATGTTAAGAACTTGTCAAGAACTGTTATTGTGAAAACTATGTGCTTATATATTAGCTTCCAATTTTGATACAATATGATGAAGATTTTTGAAAAAAAATCTAAATACTTTTAGAATCGGTCATGAGACCAAGAGTTAGAATAAAAAGATATCATTTAAAGTTTTATTTACAGATAAATAAATGTGGAACTACAAAATTTATTTAAGCTAAATGAGGATATTTAACTCAAACAACTTATGGTTAAATGCTTTTAATTGATATTGTTTAGGGTTTGAGTTATAAAATAAGTTTTATCTATTTATATAGAAAGAAAAGAACATTCATACGTCATTTTTTACTCCTACTCCTAGTATCATAACATAATAATTTCTTAGTTCTTAAAAACTTTTTCGGATATTCCTTTCAACACAATTTACGCTATTTGGCAAGAACGAAACGCAAGACTGAAGTAGCAAAATCCTTCAACAGTTGAAGGGGTTCATTAGAAATATCCTCCTTGCTCATTGCAAATCCAAGCAAGGAAAATGTTTTCTATCTACTGGTTTAAATATCATTGACCGGTCCGACACATGATGTTACATGGCGCAGTGTTACAGTTATTTATCTTTTTTCAATCGTAATATTGTAATAGGAAAATCCCTTTAAACAAGAGAGAAAGAAATTGTAATAGGACATCATTGTAAATTTCGTGACTCTATTAACATATTGAGCTTGATGAACTTGAACTTTGAGCTTTTTTATAGTTTTGGGAGCTCCATTTTCCCCTAAAAGAGAAATCGTGAAAAAATATAAGAAATTGAGATGAAGCAAAAATCTTTGTTCTTTAACAAAAAATTTTGTGGATTGAGTTTTGGATAAAAAGAGATAGAGTCGGGTTAAAAAATAAGGAAACCAACCCGGATTCATATTGGTTTGATATCGTAAATCAACAATAAACCAAACAAACCGATATATGTGTGCAAGTGTATTTAACTTTTCATTTCGGATGTAATTGAGTTTTAATAATTTGATTTTGTGTGCAATCAAATCAAAGATCAAAGTTCAGATTCATCTATGGCTATATCAAAATTTCGGGGAATAGATCAAGCTTCTACTTGTTGAAAAGCATACCAAAAAAAAAGTTAATTAACTTTGGTCTGAAACAAACAAAACCAAACCAATCCAATATAAATCATATTAGTTTGGAAAGCGAATAACAGATAGCCAACAAAAAAACATCTCCTTCAAGCAATACTTATCCTTTTTTATTCCAATTTTCTCAAACTGGAATCTTAAATTTTACAAACAAAAGCTCCAAGTTTGCTCAAATAAAGAAAATAAAATTTAGCCAAGTTAAACTTAAACTTTCAAGTTTTCTTAAAAGAAAATAAAAAGTTGAAAACTAAGTAAAGGTGATTCGCCTTCACAACTTCTGATCATACCAACACCACAAATGAATCTTCTCCACTGTCACTGTCACTGTCACTATCATCCATTGCATTAGCCACCGAATTGCTGCTGCTTGGAGTTTAAAATACAAAGGAGTTGAGTTATATATAACCTCATGCATGAACTAATTAATAATCTAACCATATTTAACACAAAATTCTTACTCAGCAGGAGAAATTGGACCAGGATCACGTTCAAATGGACATAAACCATCTGATTCGGATTGGGATTTGGAACCGAGATTTGGATTGAACCATCGACTTTGTTCGATATGTCCACAATTAGGGCACTTCATCTCCTTCTTTTCAACAAATTCCTTAGCGATACAATCTATAAAATATGTCAATAAATGATGATTATATGTTACAACATAGCAAATAAGAATCACTTACCCAGATGAAACTTATGACCACACTGAAGTGTAACACAAGTTCGAAGATCGTCCTTGATCCTACACATCGAAACATTCTCCTTTCTGTTATCTTGAGACTCATGATCTTCATCAGCAGGAGCAGCTTCAACGTTAAGATCAAAATCTGCCACTCTTTTGCATTTTTTAGCGTTACTCCCAGATCCCAGAACCATTTTATTATCTTATGAAAACAAACTCTAAATCTCAAGAGATTCTACAGTTCTCCGAGAGAAGCAAAATCTATTCACCACACAATCTAAAAATCTGATCTTTGAAGCTCAGATAAATAGGCGAACTGGTTTGGGATAATTAGTGCCTACATAATCTTTATTTTCAGTCTTTATTTTTTTCTCCACATTTTTCTCACTTCTAAATTATTTTCTCATAATTAATATAAAGTTATTTTTCTGCTTAAATGCTTGAACAAACTTCAAAATTTGTACATACTCTATGTAAACTAGCTAAATAATTGTGAAATGTTTAGTTATGTAAGTATTTAGTTGTTGTATACTTAACGGTTAACATTAGATAACATATATTTAAAATATGGCGCGCATATTATATATACAGATTTAACGATAAAATGTGCGTTTACTAGTTAAAAATATTATATAGATAAAGTTTTAGGAAAAAGTCGATTAAACTTTGAACTTGCCAAAAGGGGTATAGATTAAATCTGCAATTTATTCTGTTCCAAATTAGTCATTGAACTTTTAATTGACTTTCAAAATAAACCTCAATTTTATGTTGACAATTTTGTTTTACCCTATCATTAACTCAACTAACGGAAATGTGTAACCCCGTTTAATATAGTTAATAAGATCACTTTAATAAAATAAAGAGTTTCATTTACTAGTAAAACTGATAGAAAATCGACAAAAAACAGAACAAACCACCAATCAATGGCAATAGATGAAATATACAATCGAAGAAAAGCTACGGTTCCTTTGGTATCTGCCAGAGTTTGTACCGGAGAAAAATAGAAGATAAATGTATATGAAGTGGAATAATCCAAAACAGTGGGTAAGATATAACTGAAGTAACCCAAATCTATAGAGCCAACAAGTGAAGGAAGAAAATATGAAGATGGAGGAAGAAGAAAATGAAGTGAAGGAAAGTAGAAGATGAAGAACTCACCATAATTGTTTTTAGGAATCTATATTTTTCTTTCTTTTAATCACTACGAAAACATACAATTTAGTTAAAAGATACAAATTAACAGACTTTGTCGATTATTTGAATAGTCAATGCAAATATTGAAAATATATTTAAAATTAACTAAAAATTTGATGATTAATTTGGAATCGAATGAGTTAACCTTTTTATAAATTTAACGTTTAATCAACTTTTAATCATGAAGTTTCATACATATAGAACGTTAATAAGTAACACAACTTAAAATTTTGGCTACAATCGTAAATTCCAATTATTGTAGATTAGTATAGTTAAATGTAAATACCTATACTTGGTAGAAAACAAAAATATAGAATTTTGTCTGTCTTTTAGTTGAAAAAGTATACTACCACAACTTTGGTCTTATTTAGGGCCATTCAACAAAATTCTCTTTAATTTAATATTTGCTGACAGATAGTGATGTTTAAAAATTAATTAATATCAGATTTTTAGAATCCCAAACAGAAGTCAAATTGGTTAACTGGAGAATTAGAAATTTATTTTGTAACTGTACTTTTGTAAATAATATGTTTCGTTCCTGAATTGAAAAGTTAATATAATTTATATGTTGGTTTTTTTTAATTAATAATCATTCCTATTAGCTGTCACAAAATTTTATTTGTCAATATTAATAACTATATATATGCTATTACAATTAGCTGTCAAAATAAATAATTGATTACAGAACAAAACATGAAAATAATTTTTTTAATATAAAACTAATTTCTCAAAAACATTTAGTTGAGTTGATTTGTTTTTTATTTAAGTAAGTATCAGATAAATACAAATGACATCTATCTAGTGGCAGGCGGTAAGTCCACTTAAGGCACCACATTTGCATAACTCGGGATCGAGTATTCATGTCTACATTATATAGGAATTTGGCTATTGGGCTGGCCAGTTGTGGCCCAATATAATCTGCCGTTGATAAAAAAAAAGTATCAGATAAATTTAAATTCCATCTTATTTTAGTTAAAAAAGATATGCTATGAATCAAATTTTATTGATCTAATTGTTATTTATTTTTTAAAAAAAAAAATTAATATAAGATTAACAATAATCTTTTTATTAATAGAATCCATAAAATTTAAATGATACAAGGAAATTAAATTTATGTATATTTTTTGTAACGGTTGAAATATATATATATATACACATATATAACTTTTGCAACGGTTGGACTCTTTTTAGTAATTATTTCTTGTCTTTTTTTCTTTAAGTTTTATCTCTATATATTGACTTCAAAAAGTTCATTAATTAATGGTTTTAGATTATATCATTAAATTAAACACTATTTATGTTCATTTTCATTATAAAATCTTTTTGTCTATTCATGGGTTATATTTTGAGGAAATAAAACTATAAAGCCAAGGGAGTAGAAACATACATCATATTGTTTTAAGATAAGTCTTTCTTTGAAGTTAGCAATATAATGAGCTATAAGCTTCTCTTTATCTCCCAGAAAAATAACTAATGTCTTTCTCTTTATAATAAAAAAGTAGTGTAAACTAACAATAACAAAAACAAAAGTTAATGTCTACATTAAACTTCGTGCAAGTGGCATTTATAATGACATATGATAAGTTCACAAGAGGCATGCACATTTGCATATTCTGGAATCGAGTCTTTCCGTTTGCATTTACAAGAACTTGACTAATTGGCCGGTCATTTAGGGTCCAGTTGACAAAAAAAAAAAAAAACTTCATAGAGCTATTATCACTGAATTATTTATCTCTGAAAGTTGGCAAAAACCAAGATGCAAATTGGGCCTTGTTCAACTTTTCGACAAGTTGGACACTTCATTTGTTTTATATATTTTGACTTTACTAAAAAATCCACTAAAAAAATGTATTGTTGTAAATTGTATACTTAACCATGTGTTAAAATTTAGTTGTTGATATAAGTTCAACTAACTTTGGTCCGAACCAAACCAAACTTACACCAACATAAGCTATATTTATTTGGAACCACAAATCTGTTGTTAAAAGAAGAGTGACGAGTAGTTAAAAAGCGAACGACAAATACTTATTATTTTCTTCAGTTTGTTTTCAAGTCACGAATAAATTTTACATAGTAGTTCCAAATTTTCTTAAACATCAGAAAGTTTATGACCAAAACTGCTAAGTTATCATTAGCATTGGCCGCTAGGAAATATGTATACAACATAAGACTTATGAGAGTCTTGATCCATAGTACATATGCTAAACAGAAATCAACATGAGCATATGAATAAAGTGAATTTATGTTTCCTTTCTCAGTGATAATTTCATTCAAAATAAAATAAAATAAGAATTACCAAGATGAAAGTGATGACCACATTGAAGCGAAACACATGTTCGATAATTATCCTTACTTAGAGATTCACGACAGATCGTACACGTTGAGACAGTCTCACTCCTGCTATCTCGAGACTCCTTATCTCCATCATGAGCAGCTTCAACGTTAAGATCGAAATCCATTCTTATTTTACGAAAACAAAATACTCTAGAATTCTCTCAGAGAAGCAAAATCTATTCAGCACACAATCTAAGAATATGATGTTTGGAGCTCAATATGTAGACTAAGTGGTCTTGGATGATTAGTAGCTACCCAATATTAATTTTTACTCTTCTTTTTTTTAAATCTTTTTATACATTTCCTCTCACATTTTATTATTTCTCTTAACTATTGGCTTTTAGTAGGATAGTTATTTTATCGACTTTGATTTTTGTAAGAACTTCACAATTTCGTTTGGTTTCTATTAATTGTCTATATATATATATTATTTATAACTAGCTAAATAACTATAAAATATGTATAGTTAGGGAAGTATTTAGTTGTTGATATTAAATAATTAACGGATATTAATTGATATAGATATTAATAGATAAAGGGTATTAAAATATTGTGCGCCAATTTTATGTATTTAACGACTAAATTAATCGTGTTAATTATTTTTTAAATAATAATATGATACATGTTTATTAAATTATATACATATAATTTTTATAAGTAATTCACATGAAAATTATACTCTTACTATTGTAGAATAGTATAATATAAAAAAGAAAATGTGTAGATATAGACTTTTAGTACAAAGACGGTATAAAATTACAAATTTTCTTATTTAGGGCCAGACAACTAAGTTTCCATTTAATTAGTATTAGCTGTCTCAAAAGAAATCTTATTACAAATAAAACAAATAGCATGAAAGGGAAAAAATCTATATAAAATTGGACAGTTGCTTTTTCATCAAAAAAATCCACAAAATTTTAAATAGATTCAAAGGATCATTTAAGTTTATATTTAAATTTGTAACGGATGGACTTATTTTAGTAAACATTTATTGTTTAGACAAAAACATACTAATGATTTTAACAAAAGATTTGTCTTTTACTATAACAAAGAAAAACAACATGAAATGCCCAACCATTAGCAGAACACGGTCTTGGTAAAACAGTTTTGGCTTAATGAGTAAATTCATTCGGTCTGAACTTTTGAGTAGAAAACAATTTAAGGTCTGTTTTGAATTCTAGCTCATGAAGGTAAAATAATACTCTAAGCAATACCTATTCATCAAATCCTTCAACCTATCAAATTTGAGGAAGCAACAACGATTAATTCTCAAAAGTCTCTTACTCGTTGTTCTTTAAGATCTTCAAAAGTTGATATTTCTAACGTACTTTCCCTTCACAAGCAAGTTTTAAATAAAACTCACTAAACAGAAATCTTTAATTTCAAAACCTCAGATCCTCTCACAAAAACAGTACAAGTCTTATCCTGTTTCCTCGGAGTCTTCTTTCTCTTACCCAAATGTTGCAATGAGGAAGTTTTTGTATATGCTCATAAACTTGGCCACAAATGCTGCAGAGTTTACCATCAATAAAACCCCATTAAAAATGTAACAAAATGATTTGTTTTGTGTAACCTATATGGGCCAAATGCATTACATAAGTTTTATATACCTTCTATGTGAAAGATAGCTTTCTGACCTAATTGCATCCGATGTTCCTGTAAGAAAGGCCAAAGACATATCATCAAGAAAGCCATCATAACAAAGGCCCAGAGCTTTAGCTCAGATGAGAACAACAGATGTTGAGATGATGGTAAGGTTATTAAAATCTCTTAAGCTAAGACTAAGAGCGGTATTCAAATATTCTTACATAATATGCGGCCCAGTGGCAGACTTCAAGCTTTAGCTCCGAGTCCAGTTTCCTCAGCAATTCATGAAGAAGTTTCTGGGAAAGCAAAATATTATAGGTTACAAATGGAGAAAGGGACACAAATAAAACTGAACTAGGTGTTGTTCAGAACCTTCAGAATGACTTCTGGTGGGATGCAATTAACTAGCAATTCGTATACCTTTCCACGCACCTGAAATAACCTGTAGAAACACAAAAAAAAAATGATAAAATCAAGGGATCTTAAAAATTACAGATTGTAAAACTAAATGATTCACTACAATGTGACCTTTTAGGGCTCTGTTCCTTCATCATGTCAGTTGCTATTTCAGCAACATACTCTTCCCAATCCATTGGAGATATCGCCTGGTTACTTGTAAATGGATAGCTGCAAAGAAGATATGTTAAGAAGATTATAAAGATTAAACCAGTGTAAAGTTATCATTTATACCATATAACAACAAAAGAATCCAACTCATTAATTGTCTGTATAGATACAGCTTATGATGCTTACTTTTGGACACGACAAGTCTCAAGTGACAAAATAGCTCGTCTAAGACTGCGATTTGATTTTTCGGCAATGCGAGCAGAAAAACCCTGAGGCATCTGCAGACCTTCTTTCTTTGCAATGAACTCCAATACTTTTACTATCTGAAACAGAGAGCTACATTTATGAAAATAATAGTCTTGCATATTTGTCAAAGCAAGAAAGTTCACACACACTAGATAAAGAATTTACAGAATCTTATGTATTGATATGGGCATTATTAAGGGAGTTTTTGATATGAATTTTTCTTAGAAAAGCCACTAATAGAGTAACAGCCATAAAACAAGATTCGATGTCTCAAAAGTGACTTGAGAACAATGCCTCATGTATTTTCGGCATTCCACAGATGAATTGGCAGATCATATAATAACAGAGGGAACAGCTTCTTTACCTCTTCTTGCGAAGGTGCATATATCCGCACATTAAGACATCGAGACTTAATGGCCTCTGTAACCTTTGAAGAGCTGTTACAGCATAAAATTAGACGGCAAGATGAGCTATATTTCTCCATTGTTCTCCGCAGAGAATGTTGTGCTTCTCGTGAGAGCTTGTCAACTTCATTTAATACCAATACTGCCAAAACCAATAATAAAGAAGACACAATCATGTGTTTGGGGACGACCAAATACTTTTTGCATATATCAGACATCATCCAACATCAAAATACATGAAAAGAATTGAACCAATTTAACAGATTAGACAAAGACATTTAGTTGAACAATGCCTGATAACTAAATAAATTGACCATGGAAAAGAAAGAAGAGAAACTATATTATGAATCACGTAAACAACAGCAGCATAGAGATTGAAAGTGACAACCAAATACCCTTGTAAAAGCTTCACTCTTCATAGATGCTTCAAAGAACTATGACGAGCCCTCAACAACAAAAATCTCTCAACTAATGAAACTATTATATAGAAAACGAATTTCTTACCCTTGAATCCCTTCTTTCCTTTCGTGTCAATTGGTCTGTTCTTGGCCATTTCTTTAATTATCTCTTGAACAATATATCTGTCCTGAAAGCCTGCATCACTTGGGGTAAGTTCCACATGATTGGTGCTTGATAATGTAGTGAGCTCCAAATCAATCTTTCTACTCCCAGCCTGCATTTTGAAAAGTTAACAAACAAAGAGATATAAAAGAAGAAAAAATAGAAAATGATTAAAGGTAAAACATATTATTGGAGAAACTACAAAAGACCCCAAGACTTTATTGGGTTTGGCTAGGTGAATGTAATATCGTAACTTTATTGGGTTTGGCTAGGTGAATGTAATATCGTAAAGATTAAAGACAACAAAACTGACAATTTTCACAAATTTTGTCATGTTCAAAAAGGAATCCATCAAGAAGGTCACCATAAGAAATTGATAGCAAACACAATTCACAAATCTGCAGTCACAAGTGAGATGATACCATCCAAAACATGATTTACTGATTCAACAAGGGGACAAGACGACTATAAAATCAAACAGCGAGAGCTTTAAAAGTAAGAGCAATCAAAATGGAAAACCATGTACAACTTACATCAACTTTCCATGCCCTGTTCTCCACTTTCACCTGCAGTGAAGTAGTAAATCAAGCAAAGTCTCAGTTACGATATGGAAAACAAAAATTGCAACCAGAAGATGAAGATCAATCAAAAGAGTTAGTGATAATGAGAGAGTAACTTTAAAATCAAAAAACACATCTCAACATGCCAAAATAAACAGTTAAATTTGCTGAGAAGGACATTAGGGTTTTGAATTCCAATTTTACCAAACTATTACCTTCTCTGCACTGGCACCATATATCTGTTTGAGAAGCGCCATGATTAGGGTTTTCTTACCCGAACCTGAGGGTCCATAGAAGAGCAAATGCGGACAATCTTGTTCCGTAACCTAAGGAAAAAATCGACAATTAGCTTCGGAATCATCGGGAAAATAAACCCCAAATGGCCTAGGCTCGAACAAAAAGCGTACCAATTTCTTGAGATTTTGGGCGATATCCTCATGAACAATGACCTTGTCCAACGATTTCGGCCTGTACTTGTCGACCCACAACATTTTGCTTGTCTAGGGTTTGGGAAAAGACGATGAAAGAGGGCGGGAAAAATGTGAAACGTCTTCGTCCTCAGCAGCTTCTTTGTGAGACTGTTTTAGCTTTTTCTTCGCCTTAACTTTCCTACGTCGGATCTTAATTGATTTTATTTTTATTTTTATTTTTTCAATTGAAAAAGGACTGGACCCTCTGTCTTGTGTAGAGTCCTTTGCGTAATGTAGAATATATTTATCCCGGATAAAGACCAACCAGACTGCATCCTCGATTTCCTTAAGAGTATTTGTCGAACTATTCTAGACCACTTGTGAGGTCGACTCATAAGCCTCACTAAGTAATAAAACCCTTAGTATATGTGTATAACCTTAAGAGAGATCTTCATTTCTTTGAAAAAATCTTACAACTTTAGCTGTTATCTTCATTATTATTGTTATGTTATGATTTGACTATGTGAGGAAGAAAGGATAAACAAAAAGCTTACAAGACTCGAAATTAATTGAAATTTGGTAAGTGAATTCTAAACTTTCGGATAAACCTATAATCGAAAACAGTTTATCAATTGAAATTATAGTTTAAAAATTATTATCGTTTTCTCAAAACAAAATTTTGTAGATTGTATTTTCAAGTAGATAAACTTCGAAAGGTAGATAACAAACAAAAAAACTAAAAGGCATATGCATATCTTTGGAAACCTACTTTTTATATCAGAGTTCCGATCTGAATTCAGATTTACATTATACTGGCGTATCATTTTTTTATTAGGTGTGGCGTTTTGTACTTATATTCCATTTAATCCAAAATAAGAATATGATTTGTGAAAGTATGATATAGTTTTTCTTTGATACTTCATGATGCATAGAGTATAGTTTTTAATGCAATATTCATGTCATATTTGATGTCTAGTTAACATCACACAACATGACGTCAACACATATCAGCAAATATTTTATCAAAACCATACTTTATTTATCATGAAATATCAAAGAAAATACATGAAATCATGCTTCCACGTATCACACTCTCATCTTGGCCTAAATTGATAATGAGTGGAGAACGATATGTCTAGAAGACAATTTACCGATGGTGTTTAGCTTTGAATTCAGATCGCAAAACTTGATCTGAAAAATAGACTATGGGAGCTTTCTAATACATGTTATCTTCCAATTCGTTCTAATTTGCCGGAAAATTGTTTTTGAAGTTTTCCTAAGTGAAGATTTGATCTACGTAAATATGTTTTGGGAAAACGATGAAACTTTTAGATCGTAAATCCAATTGGTAAACAGTTGTTGGCTATATGTTGATATGGGATTGAAATTCAATTACCAAATTTCACTTGATTTCAAGTCTTCTAATCCTTCTATCTGTTCTTTCTTTTTTCACATGTTAATATCAGAACAAAACAATAACAGTGGAAATAACGGCCAAGGCTTTGTGATTTCTTAAAGTTCTTTACATGTACATAGTTTTATTTACTTATGGGGTTTTATTTCTTAAAGTTATATATATCATTATAACTATTACAACTTCGCATAAAAGAGTTAGTGTTTTTTTACCGGTCTATTTAGAGTTTCCAATAGATCTTGAATCTGTGGAAAACACCAGTGACTAAACCCCAAAAGAGAATCTCAGCGAAAATGACATACATAAGCACACCAACTCTTCTTGAATGCCAAACTCTGATAAAAATATGCTCCCGAATCCAATTTATCTACACCACAGCATTGTTTATAATACTTGTTGATTGGGTCAAAAGAAAAGCTTGTTACGTATAAGGCACACTTAAGAAGTAACTCATTACTTACCAGTGTATTGTGCGGGTGACGATAGTACCAACCATTGAAGAAAGCAGCCAAAATGCCTTCAGCTCCCATCACGTAGACCAGCATTGCGTTCATGCCTATCCATTTTAGAGGCAGAAACATGTGTTTCCACTCCAATATATCAACCTGCAATTATAAACCCCAAGAAAAGAAACAATAAATCGGTTTTGTACAAAGTTTGTCTATAAGAGTTATTTTTTTGTTGTTGTTGTGAATGTGGTTGAACAAGAATCACCAGTGAATACAAGGAAGAAAAAACGAGGGCGGCTGCACCAGAGGTCACACATATGTAGCTGAAACTGTAGAGTTGTTTGTTCAAAGGCATCACTACATAACAGTTTTGAGTTTGTAATATGTGTTAAGAGAAGAAAATGTTATGAGACAGATTTAGTTGGATCAAAACCAAAGTGTTTCTTACAGTGGGGGAAATGCAGAGTGAGTCCAAGAGCGAGGAGTGCAAGACCAGTGGAGATCCAATGTTTCAGCCGATCTGAATGCTCCTGAGAAATTTGGTAAGCTTGAAATGATAATAATGAAAAGACAAAAACCAATGATAGTTCTTGGGAGTTCTAGTAAGTTAACCTTCAAGTGTAAGATTATATGTCCAAAATGGACTCCGATGATTGTAGAAAGAATAGCAGATATAGAGCTGCATCAGACAAGTTACTGAGTGTTATATAAACTTGTGAAGGTGATGATGATGTTCAGTTAGTGACACGATCAGACCTCAGGAGTCCTTCAGGCTCAAACGGAGCATAACACCAGGACGGTGCATCTTGGCGTAAAGATCCCTCATAGGGGGAAACATCGGTGCAAGCCTAATACAATTTAAGCAAACATTAAGAGGAGTCGATTGACGTGTAAAATATATCATTAATTGACCCCTCCTCTATCTGCTACAACATAAAACTCCATCACGCATTAGGATAGGACATAAAACATTAGCAGTCTCAAATTACAAAGGTGACTGATCAAGAGAGTAGCACAAATGGGAAATTAAGAATTGTACCTTGGATCGTCTCCACGCAGGATGGTGATACATGTGATTAATCCCTAAAATTTGTCTGTCAACATATCCAACAGCATTGCAAGGAGGGTTTAGCTTTCCTCTCACTCCACATGATACCTTAAAAGAATTCACAGAATTCATCATGACGTTTACACAACACTTAGTAATGGTCACATAACGTACAACAAAAGACTTACAGATTGGATTTTCCCATAGAGCCTGCTATCTTTATCAGAGACAATGAACTCCCAGTCAGGAACATAAATTCCATAGAGTGTAGCCAGATAAATCACAAGAACTGATACAGCCACAATCCTGTGAACGTACTACAAACAAGATTAATCTGAAACTCTCGATCTGGTTTTCACAAATTGCTTTTCTCGACTAACTCAAAAGTCAAGTTTTTTTTACCAATGCCGATAATAGGACTTGAATATTGAGAATCTTCCAGTTGGGAGATTCTCCTCATGTGAGTCCTTTGTGAAGATTTCGACCAATGCTACTACTAAGTAAGATAAAGCTATTCTCTACATGAAAGGAATAGAAGTAAGACAAACAAAAATCTTCTACACCGTGAGTAAAAATACATAAAAATTGAAACATAATTGAGACAACACCTGTAGAATCCCACAAAATCTCATCATAGTCACATCAACTCCATAGGTTAATTCGTCAGGAGCATGAGAGAATCCACCTTTCCACAGCAAAAGAAATTGAAGAGGTCCGTAATCTAGTATTAGGTAGACAGACTACAAAAACTTACAGGAAGAACAAACACACAAAAAAGTTCAATCACCTTGTAATAGAAGACCCCAGAAGAGTAGCTTGCAAGTCCTAAAACCCACTTTCTTACAAGCTTCAAATTTACTCGAAATCCTCTTTAAATTCAAGTTATCACAATTGTGCCAGCTTCAAATTTCAAGTTCAAAATTAAAATAGGAATGGAAAAACCTTGAAGGCAAGCGCTATGGAGACGCCGACGATGAAAAGAAAGAAAGGCATAACGAAATCAGCCAAATTGCAGCCGTTCCAAGGAGCATGCGCAATTGCTGGCCAATCTCCCCCAGCGTCATCAACTAGAATCATCAACTGCTTCCGCACTCACACACAACAAAACTCAGTAAAAATTAAGAACCTCAAAGTTGAAACTCTCACAAAAGTGACAAAGAGAAAAAATATACGTACGGCGACAGTAAGGCCGCGAAAGATGTCGAGAGAAGCAAGTCTTCGTTTGTTTCCGGCGAGGCTCCGAGTAGAAGAAGTTTGTTCTCCGTGTACAAGGAGCTGTTGATCGTGACTCTTCTCCACTTTGATTTCCGCCATTACTTTCAGTGCTCTCTTTGGAAGAAACAAAAACTTATGGAATGTAACCGAATGGCTGAATTTTAAAGCTTTTTTTCTTTAATTTTAAATATGGCCACGTTTTTTGATTTTTTGATCAATGGTCAAGTACTAAAACTCAGGTCTCGACTTCGATTCCCATGTAATGGATTCTTTTACCGATTAATGGTTAAATCGCAAGTTATAAAAGTTGAAAATAAAATCATCTCTTGATTATTTATCATATGTTTTGACAGAATCATCATCTCTTTTCCACTGAAGATTTCACAGGAAGAATCTAAAAACATCATCTCTTTACCAAGTTTCTTTTCTGGTCAAAACGCAAAGAAATATTACATATAGAAAAGAAACCATAACACTTTTGCGTTTAAATTCTCCCCAGCTTATGTGAACTTACGTTTTCTTTAATATTAAACCAGACTCGAGAAGCTAGCAGATTGGTGGCAGAAAAAAACAGTCTCTCTGAAGTTGTTGCATCAACCACGTCCACGACCTGGTCCTGTTTTCACAACATATGAGTTTAAGATTAATTCCCTTTGTGGCAATGA
Source organism: Lepidium sativum (assembly GCA_023374145.1). Lineage (NCBI taxonomy): Eukaryota > Viridiplantae > Streptophyta > Magnoliopsida > Brassicales > Brassicaceae > Lepidium > Lepidium sativum. The sequence continues at coordinate 1,719 of JAKUCM010000759.1, read as the reverse complement.
CAAGACTACAACACAGGTCATTCCGTAAGTTGATGTATATTCTAGATGTGTAACAGTTTCTAACAGATTTGTTTGTCTACTTTACCTTTGTTGCCACCCATTCTTCCCCCTGCAGCTCCTCGGCCTCGGCCTCTAGCACCTCCATCTTCCACACCACGTCCTCTTCCACGTCCAACCCCTGGTGGTTTTCTATCTGCAAATATTTAGCGATAGTTGATAATTATCAGATAAAGCTTGCTTCCATTACAAATCTCCCATCTTCATATTTAGCATAGTTTATAATCATGGTGTTCTCAAGGTCTACTCTGGTCAAATATTCAACATACCGAAAACTCAAAGCATATCTACAGTAAAGGCACAATATATACAAGAGAAAACTATACCTGTACGGGTCTTCTCTTCCTGCACTTTATCAATCACCTGAAGAAAGAAGAAATCAATACAAGTCAGACTCAGTTTTGGTTGTACCACTATCTAGACACAGGAAGAATATAAATAAAACAGCTTATATATCTAGCAGATATCTTGAATGTTAAGTGATCATAGAGTGATTGATAAAAGGAGATATAATTGCGAATAATCCATGAAAAGTGAGTCAATATTCTAGTCAGGCAAAACAATTCCCCGTGGTATCGTCTGAGAAGCACTTCGACAAGAGACATGCCATTTGGGGAACTGAGTTCACTGTAACATGCCTCTTGGAGCACATATCTGATTAGGCTAAGCATCATCACTCCAGAAAAGACGCTCCAAAAGAAAAGTTTGAAAAAGACAAAGAAAAATTAAGAGACAATACATACACAAAAGAATATATTACCTCATCTGGAACTCGAAGGTACTTGATCGTGTTACCACGGATATAACATTCCGGCATTCTCCAAAACCTGTCTCCATCCTAGAGCGTAATCCAGCGGCAACATATTCGAGTGTCAACCACAGAAAATCTCATCACATAACAGAAAAACTGGAAAATCAGTATCAAAATACGAAAGCAAAAGATAACCTTTGATGTACAGATGACTTCACGCAAATGGATGTTCATCCACGTATCACAATTTACCAGATGCCCATTGTAGGTCTCTCCATTCTTGAGCTCCACAAGCTACCAAAACCATTCACTCATCAAAAGAGATGCAAACTTTCCGAAAAGTAAGTTCCTATGCCCACAACTTTCAATCAGTGTTCACTTAGTCTCAGCTCCATACATTACAAAATTATAATCAACGGTTGAAATTTCTCTTACCATAGGATGCCCTTGAGCGGTTTTGAGCAATGAAAGAGGAAGCTAAAATTCAAACAAAAGCCAGAGTCAAAAAAATTGACATTATACAGAAAACAAGAAAGATTTAAGCCAACAGAGCAACTTACCATCTTCTCAAAATCAAAAGATTCAAAGATCCGTATAAAACCTGATAAGATCAGATAAAAAATAACATTAAACCTTCCATAAGATGCGGATGCAGCAACAATAAACAAAACCCTAGACCGAACGTTTGACAACTTATAGGATCTGAAACAAAGAACCTTACTATATACTCCGAATATAGGCTTCCTCGTCCACAAGATAGTGAACGATTATGAGAAGAAACAGATCGAAGAAGACGACGACGGAGGCCAAACGTCGAAGTTTGTTTTCCTTTTCTAATTCTTGGTTTCTGACAGTGGAGGATTTCTGATGAGTAAAGTGGTTTTTTATTAGGTCAATGGAAGTTTTTAGTT
>JAKUCM010000758.1:0-27890 GCA_023374145.1 Lepidium sativum | reverse complement strand
GCAAAAACAAAATAACTTATACTACTATCGACATAAGTGGTCTAACAGATTTCTGATGGATTTCCAATAGAACTTTATAGACATTCATCATATCTTCTACCCGTTTAATCCTATGAATACACCAACATAAATCAAATCTTTAAAATGTATTGATCAAAAGTTACGGTACCTGGTAAGATAGAACGGCTACAACAATGGAGGTCATGGGTTTTAAGAGCTTGTTTTGCTGTTTCTGGGGAAGAAACTACGACCATTGGGACTCTTCCAAATTTTAAAAGCATCACAGGGCCACGCTTTTTCGAGAGTCTCCATAGAGATTGATGGGGTAGTTCTCCGAGTTGATGCAAGTTCTTGCATTTGAAGGCTGCGAGGATAATAGAAGAGAGAAAGAGAAGTAAGAGAAACCAAATAGTAGCCATTACTCTATACGATGTATTTTTCAGTTTTGCTAGATAAATGTCCTGCTTTAATAGCGCAATGTATGAAATAAAAGGAGAGAAAGTGGGTGGCCAGTAATTTTACTAAGTATATAAGTAAGAGATGTATAATTAACAATTCGAAATAGTCCATTAAAAATCATATCATGGCAGCTACTCCCACTTTAAACTAGCCTTGGAAATAAAGTAGATATTTTTTAAACTCAAACAAATAACGATCCGAATAAAAAAAAAACTAAATCCGATAAAATATTTGAATTAGTTTTACTATGTATCTAAAAAATTAAATTCAAACCTTATTAGAACGTACAAAGGGAACATGATAGATTTCCCTTCACACGGTCGTTTAGAATTATTTTTATATTATTTGTGTTTTTTTTGTCAACTACTCTACTGGTTTTTAAATCCCGCTCCTATAATTGTAGGTAGGGGGTTTGATCTCTGGTGCTATAAGAATTTGTAAAGTGACTATACCACTGGGTCACCTGTCCTCGGCATATTATTATTATTATTTGTGTTTATAAATTATATATTTATATATATATATATATATTATTGAAAGGACAGGGAGTGGCATAGTATACTATCCAATATTTAATATTATTTGAGGCTCTAGTACGCCTTATCTTATATTTTTATTGAAATTATACAACTAAAACTTGTATAACTCATAGCTAAGGACAAATGGCAAATGATGGTACTCTTTTTACACATCCTCGTGCACCAAGGTTTGAGCCACTTGAAACACCCAAAAAAAAAAGAAAAAACTTGTAACGTATACAACATTGTAAGATAATTAAATCCCACATGGATAGCACAAATAATCATACAATAATAATACTAATAAACTATACTTAACAATAACATATAAAAATCCATGCAACTACAGATTTTATCATTACTGTACGTGTCTAGTGTTGATCAAGCCACCGAAAAGGCTATCTTTGACCACAAAAGAGATATGAGCTATTTACTTGACAACTAAACTATCCATGCAAGTATAAAAGCACACAGGCATTACTCATCATAAGTGAATAGAGCTTAAGAAAAAAGTTTCAAACTTTCAACACTTTTCAAAATCTTTCTATAACTCTCAACAATGTCATCGTCATCAGCTCCTGATTACGTGGGAGATAAATATCTCACACAAGAATCAAAAGATCTGATCTCATCTCTACCAAAAGAGAAAGGTTGGTTAGTGAGTGAAATGTATCTGTTCCAAGGAATGTGGTATAACCCAGCTTTTCTACAAGGAGTCTTGAACTGCCAAAAATTTTTTGAAGCCAAAGATTCTGACATTATCCTCGTTAGTCATCCTAAATCAGGTACCACTTGGTTAAAAGCTCTTCTCTTTTCTCTCCTTAACCGACACAAGTTTCCAGTTTCTTTTACTGGTAATCATCCCCTTCTTGTTACAAATCCACATGATCTTGTACCACTCTTGGAAGGAGTTTATTACAAATCTCCAGATTTCGATTTCTCCGGGTTACCTGCTTCTCCAAGACTAATGAACACGCATATGCCCCATCATTCGCTGCCCAAGTCTATTATGAGCTCGTCTTGTAAGATTGTTTATTGTTGTAGGGACCCTAAGGAAATGTTTGTCTCCTTATGGCATTTTGGGAAGAAGCTTGCTCCTGAAGAAACCGCAGATTGTCCAATCGAAAAAGCGGTTGAATTGTTTTGTGAAGGGAAGTTTATAGGTGGACCCTTTTGGGATCAGGTATTGGAGTATTGGTATGCTAGCCGCCAGAATCCGAACAAGATCTTGTTTGTTACGTATGAGAACCTCAAGAAGCAGACCGTAGTTGAGATGAAGCGAATCGCTGAGTTCTTGGGATGTGGTTCTATCAAAGAAGAACAATTGAGAGAGATTGTGAAGCTGTGTAGTTTCGAGAGCTTAAGTAATTTGAAAGTTAACAGAGAAGGGAAAATATCAGGTGGAGTTGAGACTAAGACTTTCTTTAGGAAAGGAGAGAGTGGAGGATGGAGAGATACTTTGAGTGAGTCCTTGGCTAAGGAAATTGATAAAACTGTTGAAGAGAAGTTTCAAGGTTCTGGTCTGAAATTTTCCTCTTAAAATCAATCTTTGACATCGTTCTTATATAAGTTTTTGTGTGCTTCCATCATGTTTTCTTCAATCTTGTGACTTTTTGTACTGTGATGTTTGTTGTTGTTCTCGTGTGAATAAATGAACCAAGTTCTTGTCTTCTTTCATTACAATTTTCAAATAGTACAACAACCAGAATCAACAAACAAAACGAACTAAAAGCAGGTATTCAGTTCGGTTTCATTTCCTGGCAAATAACTTAACCGTTCCAATATTTTACTAGTTTCGGTTTATGGTTTGGTTCTGTTTTTAACTGAGGAAAAAAAAATATATTTACAAATTAACTAATTATACTAACAATGTTTATTATGAAAGAGTTTCACTATAAATCGTATAAATTTTATGAAAGAGTTTCACTACAAAAGAAAATATTGAAAATGTATCATTAGTTTATTCATATTTAAGATTTTTATCATGGTTTCATTTAGCACAATCAATTTTTTTTTTTTTTGTCCTTAGATAGAAAAAAATTAATCCATATATTTTAGTTATATTTGTAAATATGTAAACTAATATTAACTCTCAGTTGAGAAAAATATTTTAAATATAGATATTTAGACAAAACAAAAAGATATGAATAAATCTAATTTTTTAATATAGTAAATATAAAATTTTCAAAATTCATGGGTGTCAATTGACACCCCACCACCTTCACTACCTCCGCCAGTGCTAATAATCCTAATAATTTAAGTTATAAATAAGCACTCATAACCTAACTGATTGGTTAATTGTACAGTGATATTAATATTCTTTTCTGTTTCGTGTATCATTAAAAGTCTTAAATTAGCCTCTTAAGGTAAGAACATAATACTTTACAAAACTAATGACGCAATTAAATCGAATGATTTTTACAATTAATAAATCTTGAAATATCAATCATGTAGATAATTAATTACTTCTAAAAGATGGCAAAAAAATATGAAAAGAGCAAACGCTAGCGTTTGGTACTGCATCTTCTAGCTCGCAAAGCTCCTGCAGGAGGACTATTCAATGAAAAGCTGCAATGAGTATGTAACCAATACGAGTACTTAAACAATGGTCCTAAGTTAGAACGTGCGTGAAACGTTCCTCTCAGGTTCAACAAAACCGGACCATTTTCAATCTGACGCTGCAGCTCTCGGCTCTGCGTTGGCTGAAGCTGAACCTGACTGCTCACAAGATGAACACTCGCAAACATAGACATTTTCTTTGGAATCTTGAAAGGGTTAATGTATTGAGTCGCTATGTGTGTGTTGTAATAGTAAAGCTCGAATGTTACGTGGCTAAACTCCACACTACTCTTCTTGTTTGGGTTTGTAAAGTTTGCTAAAATGGTTAGATCTCCGTTTAGAAGAAATCCCATGTCGAGGTAAGCAGCGTTTAGGTTAGCTGTTGAGATGTCAACGAAAGGAGAGCGAGGACGGTAGATGAGGTAAACGATAAGAACGACTAGACCAGCTAGAATAAGAAGGACCCAGAAGATTGCACAGCAAAATGCAGCTGACCATGTCATTGCGTTTGTCTCTCCTGCAGGAGGTAAACGTTGGCCACTAGCACGTCGATGTGGTGATGGTGTTGGACCAGTTTTTCTCCATGGACTTGGTTTGGGTATTGGAGGTAACGTTGATCCATATCCGCCTCGTTGTGGTGGAGGTCGTTGTTGCGGTTGATGATCATGGAGATGATGATCTTCAGGGCTTAAAAGTAATGGTCTTGTTGTAGAGTTTGGAGTTTTCCGTGGTGGTAGACTGTCTTCAGGGCTTAAAAGTACTGGTCTTGTTTTGGAATGTTGAATTTTCCGTGGTGGTAGTCTCTCTTCAGGGCTTAGAAGCACAGGTTTTTTTCCGGTGTTTGGAGTTTCCCGTGGTGGTAGCCTGTCTTCTGGACTTAGTGGTAAAGGTATTACGGAATGTGACGGTTCATGGATTGGAGTTTCACGGTGGCGACCACGAGGCTTGATCAAGATTCCAGGTACTACTTTCTGAGATTTCGGGCTTTTGCGACTCGGAATTGGTGGTTGACGAGGAGATGTTTGTGAGGTTGAAGCACCATCTTGGAGGTGTTGATTCTGCGATGGAAGTCGAGCGAAATGAGGGTTTGTTTCATGGTGATGATGATGAGACATTTAGAGGAAGAGAAAGTAAAAAAGCATCAAATGCGAATTGAGTCAATACTTGAGATGAAAGAATAACAAAGGAGAGATTTTTGAACTGTTTCTGTTTTCTAAACGAAAGAGAGACAGAGAATAACTTGGTGAGAAGTTCAACTACGGATTCTTGGTGTTGGACATAAACTCTAGAAAACAATATAAAGTAGGAATGAAGCAAGTAATCTTTTTGTAGATTCCTTGCACTAATTCAAAACCAGTTTCCTAATCTCTAAAGATGGAACAAAAAGATATTCTCTCTTCCTTTTCTCGTCAGGTGAAAATTGTAATTACTTAGTCGACATTCTCTAAAAACTTGATAGCGATCTTAATTCTAGCCTAGACAGAGTTAATAACTTTAAGATACTGGGAAAGATGCTAATTCTCTAGACCACTTAAGGGTTTTTGTAATGTATATATATCAGAGAAAATGAGATGAACAGCTCATAAGCAATTAAAGTAGGATTTTCAGATTCAGTAGCTCGAAACCTTAATACTCAATATGAAAAATGTTCAAGAATGGAGGTTGGTCGTGTACCAGGTCATAGAGCTATCATCCTCTTGGACTTTCAAAAGTGTCCTCCTTTGAATAAAATTTGTAAGGTTATAAACTCCTGGCTTTGAGGAAGTTGAACCCTTTTTACAATATCATACTTCTGGTAGGTGGGTAAGAGAAACCCATTATGCTCTAGACTCTGAGATGGTGACTTTGATCATGATCGAGAACTTTCTCCAAGAAGAAGACATAAGAGGATGACTCCTTAAACTATGAGCATATTATGTTATGTCTCCTTAAGATCGAGAATGACATGATAAGAAAATCTGATGAGAAAACTTCGGTTCTGCACATTCGTACTCCGAGCAATGTCCACCACACCAAATATAGAACTCAGACTCTGCAATGCCGGTTCCTGCAGAAGTTTACAAAAACTGCTACCAAGCCTAGCCTAGCAGATACTAGTCAAAAGCTGGAAGCAAACAACCAACTGAATCCATACAAAAGGAACTTTCCAGCAATCTTAGGAGCACAGATCAGAAAGGAAAATGTGTTTTTTCAAAATGAAGGTGTGAACAACTTTGAAAGAGTTAACGGAAGCTTTAAACATGAAGAAGGCAGAATCATTTCTCTGAGGAAAGAATGACTAACAAAATACACAGCTTACGCATAGAAGTAGCCCACTGTGTCCTGCCATGGGCATGTATGTACCTATGATCCTAGAAACAACTTTGAGTAATTGTCCATTTTGGACCAGATATTCTTCCTAACAAGAAGAAATACTTAAGAAAGAGAAGCCTTTCTGTATTGGGCTAAGATTATTCAAAGAGTACACAACTATTCGTAGTCCAAAATTACACCAATTCCACATTGGTTCCATCCATCAAAAGTTCAAAGTGAATCGAAAAATCTGGGCAACAAATGTGTTATATCACATACCAAATTCCCAGAAAATTGAATGGAAAGAAGATGATGAATGGTTATACAACAGCATTGTTGCTATGACTCAGCTCTCACAAACCTCTGCAAAGAAGGAAATGATAAAACTATCAAAATCTGTTGAATCTTAGCTACAAAGTGTGCAGCAACAATGGTGGAGAAACAGAGCCTAGAGTAGTTTTTATCATCAAAATCCAAGCTTTCTTCATACCCAATTAAACAAACCCAACACAGTTCATAAGCTGATCAAGTTTGCATACAATTAACATGATTCCAGAAACCTCCCAATCAAAACAACAACCATTAAACCCCTAAATGCAACGAATTTAGGCAATCTGAAACATACCTGACTTTCTTAATGAGGATGGATTGTAATTTGCGTGCAAAGTCAATGGATTTGATTCTGCGTTCAAGATTCTTCCTAGCAAGAACCTTCTTCTCCGAATTCTTAATGTGACTAGTCGGGGTCGCTTTAATCAGCCTCTCCATTCCACTCGACTGCATCTTCCTCTGCAAAATCGTCAGCGCTCTGTCTAGATCTCCGGAGAACACCTTCACTCTTATCCCTCGCTCCTGGATTAACTGGTGGTTATGACTCGTCCGAGTCACAAATTCCGTAACTTGCTTCGCTATCGTATTCATCTTTTACCGGAAAATGTTCTCTCTTTTACTTGTTTTCTGCAATTTTAAATTCAGATTTCATCGCTAAGAAAGTAAGGAGAATTAGAAAGAGAAATTAATTGGATCTGATTGCGACTTACCGGTCGGAATCTCGCCGGCGAGATCAAAGAGCCAATTTGAATGCCTTACTCTTAGGTTTAAGGCGGTGGAGGAAATTGGCATAAGTATTAGGAACGGACATTTAAACCGAACCAAACTAAATTCAACCGATTTAACCAATTCTAAACCGATTTGAACCAAACCAAAGCTTTCACAACTGAACCAAACTAAGATATCAATGTGATCTTTCTTATCAGTTCATTTTTACATTCTTTTTTTTTGGTAGTAAAATAATTTTGAGACTGGTTGGCAACAACTTCGGTTACTTTTTTTTGTCAACAGCAAATCATATTGGACCACAACTGGTCGGTCCAATAGCCAAATTCCTACATAATGTAGGCGGAGAGACTCGATCACTAGTTGTGCAAATGAACGGCTTTATGTGGACTTACCGCCTACCACTAAGTTAAGAGCCATTTGCAACTTCGGTTACTCTAGAAAGCAAAAAAATTTGTAAATCATTTAAATTTAACCAATCATATAATAGTTTTCAACAAAAAAATACCATAAAAAAAAAAAACAAATTACACGAAGCACTTTGTAAATTCCTCTAGACATTCGATTATTTTAATTTTTAGTTTTTAATTTTCTTTCTTTTGGATAAAATTAATAAATACATATTTAAATTTAGTTTGGTTTAATTCAATCTCGTTTGCAAATTAATAGAATTAAGATATTTGAAATAATATATCAGTTATGAATAATAACTTATAACCAAAATATTTTAGTATACATTAGTTTTAGTTTCATTTAGTTAAAAACCAAACCAAAAATAGTAGTTATCAAAATTACTGGGGGAGAAATTAGAAATTAAATCAAAGAATCTAGGGTGATTATGGAAATTGTAATAATTTACAGGGATGTGTTTTTAAAATACCTTAAAGCTAATCCTCTAACTGGTCTAGAGAGTATTGACTTTGATGAAGATGAACATTCAACAAAAATATTTTTTTCTGTGTAAAGTGTTCGAGTCTCCAAGCTCCTCTCACATGGCAGCGTTCGCATAGTTAAGTTAAAGAAACTGTTTGTTATCTACAGAAGAAGAAGAAGAAGAAGAAGAGAGAATAGAGATAATCCAAAGCTGGCGACTTTTAGTCCGAGGCGAGCAATGGCGGAGTTACGGCACTCGAGCTCTTTAGGGAGCCGATCTTCTTCTTCTCCGTTACGTGGCGGCGCCGGCGCCGGAGATGAGGACACTTCATCGCCTCACATACACGATCACTCTCCCAACGACGGAGATGACGAAGATGGTCGCCCACGTCATCCTTCTAGAGATCGAGACCGTCCGATCTGGTTTCACTCTTTGTTTCCTTTCTTTGGCGATGATCCTAGGTTCTCTCCTCAGAAGAATAATATATCGATTCTATTGATATTGATTCTCGCCGTTGCAAGTTTGATCTCCGTTTACGGGATTATAAATCACTTGGTAAGAGTTTTATATCGATCTACGATATTGAGATCTTCTGGTATTGAATCGTTGAGTCCATTTGGGACTCTATGCTTAAACTGATTTTGGAAAGTATGAGCTTGCTTACGAATAGTAGAAAAATGTTCTCTTTAGGCGATTTCGGATTTACAATACACTCAAACTAAGATTCCTTCAATGTATATATTCTGTTTGTGCAGAACGCACCATATCTGTGTAAAAAAGATGGAATTGTGCTCAACTGCCCTCATGTAAGTGTTTGAACACTTTGGTATATGTTTGTTGATTGCATAAGCTTTGAATCCTCTTGATCGAGTTGTATTTTGTTTGCAATTATAGGTGAAAGAGTCCCCTTCTCCCTGGGTAAATCCTTTGTCTGCAACAACTTCTTGGAAGCCTTGCGCTGAGCGACGGATTGGTGGAATCTCAGGTATCAAAAGGCTAGGGGATCGCCACTGAGATTGTTATGTGCTCTTGATATGTCTTTTAGTGAAAGTTCGAGTCTTTTGTTTTGATTAGGCGGTCAGCTTATTAATTTTCATGAACTTTCTTTTTCAGATCTTCCTCCTGAGAACGAAACAAATGGCTATGTTTTCATTCATGCTGAGGGTGGTTTGAATCAGCAGCGAATTGCTGTATGTATCTTCTGTGCTTTTATCTCTTTTCCCTCTTTTCAGTGTCCTGTCATGGATCATTTCCAGATGGCTGTTTTTTTTCCGTTTGGGAAGATTGATTTGTGCCCTCTTGTGGTGTATGTTTTTAGATCTGCAATGCAGTAGCTGTTGCCAAGATTATGAATGCAACTCTAATTCTACCAGTACTGAAGCAAGACCAAATTTGGAAAGACACAACGTAATAAGCTTATTTGTTTTCGTTCCCCTTAAATTACTTCTCTAAGTTGGTCTCTCTAACTCTCTAATTTACTGAAATCTGCAAACTTGTGTTGCAGGAAATTTGAAGACATTTTTGATGTAGATCATTTCATTGATTACTTGAAGGATGACGTCCGAATTGTTCGAGACATACCTGACTGGTTCTCTGATAAAGCAGAGCTATTTTCTAGTATAAGGTTTGCTTTTCAACTCTTCATATATTGTTAAATGATGTACTTGTTTGAAGTTTCGAAAATAAGCTTATAGTCTTTATAGCGTCGCTGGGTGCTCCGAGTGTATATATGATGTTGATTGAGTTATTTACTTGTCTTCTGCAGAAGAACAGTCAAAAACATTCCCAAATATGCAGCAGCCCAATTTTATATAGACAATGTTTTACCTCGGATAAAGGAGAAGAAGATAATGGCCTTGAAGCCTTTTGTCGATCGACTTGGGTATACTATATATTCTATTGTTTAGGGTGCTTTCAAGGTTTTTCTTATAAAGGATGAATGATATATTCTTATGGTGCTGGAAAATTTTCAGGTACGACAATGTACCTCAAGAAATCAACAGATTACGATGCCGTGTAAATTATCATGCTCTTAAGTTTCTCCCGGAGATAGAGCAGATGGCTGATTCACTTGTTTCTAGAATGAGAAATCGCAGTGGAAATCCAAATCCATACATGTATGGAGATATCAGACATCTAGAACTTTATTTTAACTTGGGACCTTATGCATTCTTTAGATGCAAAACTATATATATGTTTCTCTTGTATAGGGCTCTTCATCTTAGATTCGAGAAAGGAATGGTTGGTCTATCGTTCTGTGATTTTGTGGGAACAAGGGAAGAGAAAGCTAAAATGGCAGTCTACAGACAAAAGGAATGGCCTCGGCGTTTTAAGGTAACATTCATAAGTGGTTGATGACTTTTATTTGGTGGTTCAACAAACTCAACCAGTGCCTTAATGAATTTGTTGACATGTCTTGCAGAATGGTTCACATCTCTGGCAACTAGCCTTACAGAAGCGCAAAGAAGGTCGATGCCCTCTTGAGCCAGGAGAAGTTGCTGTGATCCTACGTGCAATGGGTTATCCAAAAGAAACACAAATATATGTAGCATCTGGTCAAGTGTATGGTGGCCAAAACCGCATGGCTCCACTAAGAAACATGTTCCCAAATCTGGTGAGCTCAACAACAAACCATATGTGTTCTAATTTAGCATATCCTTGCCTCTCACAAAACAGTGTCCTTTGAACCAGGTAACAAAGGAGGATTTAGCTGGCAAAGAGGAACTATCAACCTTTAGAAAGCACGTAACAAGCCTAGCGGCTCTGGATTTCCTAGTCTGCTTAAAATCAGATGTTTTTGTGATGACACACGGTGGAAACTTTGCAAAACTGATCATAGGAGCACGCAGATATATGGGTCATCGCCAGAAATCAATCAAACCAGACAAAGGCTTGATGTCAAAATCATTTGGGGATCCTTACATGGGTTGGGCTACTTTTGTTGAAGATGTAGTTATAACCCATCAAACACGAACTGGTTTACCTGAAGAAACTTTCCCTAACTACGACCTTTGGGAAAATCCTCTCACTCCATGTATGTGTAAAGCCTGATGATGCTTTTGTTTTGTTTAAAAAGAGAAGATGAGTTTGGTCTAGATTTTGTCTGAGGAGCAACATAGAGATTCGTAGTTTCTTTTTTCTTCTTACCTTTTTAAATCTTTTTAAGTCTTCACTATCTTTGTAATCATTTTGACATTATGTAAAGTTCCTAGTGAAGAAAAAAAAAGTTAACAAAGATATATTTTTCTAAAACTGTTGAGATACAGAACTCGAGAAGAACAACTCGAGCCATCTTTTAGCTTGAGAAGTGGACCAGCCAGTGTCAGTGTCGGTGCAATAACACCAGTTTGGTTGTTTTGCCAACGACTGAAATGGAGATACAATGACCAACTGATACTGACTTAGTGGCTTCTTTGGTGCCGAAGATCCAAGAAGTCTTTGGTATTTATATGGATGATGATGATGCATCGATATTAAGTATCAGACATTCCGATCTGCTACAGTAAATGATATTGGTCAGAGTTGACGTTCACTTAGAAACCAGAACCTCTCGGTTTATGAATAAGAAAAACCAATTTATGTTTTTCATATTATACACTGAAACTCATCTCTTTGAGTTACAAATGATGATAAATTGAGATAGAATGTAAATCATGTAATTCAATAATCAATGTAGCTAACAATCATCTTTCCATTTTAAAACAAAGATTAGTTCAATGGTTAGTTATCTAATTAGCTTGTATCTAATTTTCTCTCAGTTCTGAACTTCTCATGAACATAAGAGGAAACAAAATCCAGAACATAATAAGAAGGCGTCATTGTTATCGAGTCTCAAAGCTATGATAGGACCATCTATACATAGAACCAGGTCGACTCGGTTCACTACTTTATTGTTCATCGTCTTCAATCTCTCCATATTTAGGTAAAGTCCACCTTTTTTCTTTGCTACACTGTGGTTTATCTTTTCCCACTTCGTCTTGCAAGTGGGTCGTTTCTGATTTTGATTTTGAAGTGGGTTCGTTTCAGTTTATTGATTGACGCAAGGTCGAGCGAAGAACATGCTATCTTTCCTCCAAGAGGATGGAATTCGTATGATTCCTTTTGCTGGACTATCTCTGAAGCTGAGTTCTTGCAGAACGCTGAAATCATTTCTAAGCGTCTTCTTCCTCATGGTTATAAGGTATTTGCATTAACATCGATATCTAGACTTAAAGTCAGTTTCTTTCTTCATTTTGCATGTGAAATTTTGGATTTTTGAATTACTTGTGTTCTGTATATGTGTGTGGGATCGGATACAGTATGTTGTGGTGGATTACCTTTGGTATAGAAAGAAAGTTGGAGGGGCTTATGTGGACTCTCTTGGGTTTGATGTGATTGATGAATGGGGAAGGATGCATCCTGATCCGGCTAGATGGCCGTCTTCTAAAGGTGGCAAAGGTTTCACTGAGGTGGCAGAGAAAGTTCATAGAATGGGTCTGAAGTTTGGGATTCATGTTATGGGAGGAATAAGCACACAAGCATATAACGCTAATACTCTTGTCATGGATGCTGTTAAGGTATATGATTTTGTGATCTTTCCAGTTTTATATAGATTTTCTTGAACTAACACTCAAACTGATACTTTTTGGTTAAAGAGAGGTCCTTATGTGGAATCTGGTAGACAGTGGCGAGCTAAAGATATTGGGATGAAGGAGAAGGCTTGTGTATGGATGTCACATGGGTTCATGAGTGTAAATATCAAGCTAGGTGCAGGAAAAGCGTTCTTGAGGTCACTTTATCGACAATATGCGGAATGGGGAGTCGATTTCAGTAAGAGAATTGACTTCGTATACATATCCTTCTTTGTGTCAATCCAATATATAGATCTTAATCTTGTCTTATTTTCTTGGTCTTCAGTAAAACATGACTGTGTATTTGGAACGGACTTCAATCTAGGGGAGATAACTTTTGTTTCGGAGGTACATAAACTGGATTTGCAGTAACTAGCAATCTTCTGGTTAAAGTCAGAAATACATAAGGATGAACTATATTGTTTTTAATGCTGCAGGTTCTGAAGGAGCTTGATCGTCCTGTTTTGTACTCTATATCTCCTGGGATGAGTGTGACTCCTACAATGGCAAAAGAAGTTAGTTCATTGGTTAACATGTACAGAGTAACTGGTGATGATTGGGACACATGGAAAGATGTGGCGGCACATTTTGATATCTCGAGGTGAAGTTTCGAGCTGAGAAATACTCCTGCCATGTTTCCACCTTTCTTTGTTGTCATATAGTTTTCTGTTCCTCCAGAGATTTATCTACTTCTAGTATGATTGGTGCACGAGGGCTGCTAGGAAAATCATGGCCTGACCTAGATATGTTACCACTTGGATGGCTTACAGATCCAGGTTCGACTCAAAAACTTTAGTTCTAAAACCGTGTAGATTGTTCCAACTAATGTTTACTTGTCTTAATGTTTGGTAAAGGTTCAAACTTTGGACCCCATCGAGCGTGTAATCTGAATTTTGAAGAACAAAAGACACAGGTATATTGTTCTAGCTTCACAGTTTATACTTATTAGAAACCTAAAGCACAAGTTCAAATTTCTTAGGCTTATTTTTGCTTATTCAGATGACATTGTGGTCTATTGCGAAGTCCCCTCTCATGTTTGGAGGTGATGTGAGAAAACTCGATGACACTACTTATAATCTGATCACAAATCCTACACTACTGGAAATCAATTCTTACAGCTCTAATAACAAGGAGGTTTGTAGAATCATAACTTCAAAACTCATCTCTCTATTTCCAACTCACAAACTTCTGTCATCAAACTCTGCTTGCTTCGGTTTATTGCAGTTTCCTTAGATCACCGCAAGAAAAATATCAAGGAATAAGCACAGAAGCCATCCTGATCATCAAACGGGCAACAACATTTCAACTCAACATGCTTTTGGTCTCACTAGCTGCAAAGAACCAAAAGCCAACACTTGGTCCATTGTAGACAAGAATCGTGGACAAATCTGTTGGAACCAATACTCTACTGAAAAACTAGAGAAGCCCTTTTGCTTATACAACAGAAAAGCTCTTCTATCTTTGTATGATTCTTTTTTTTTCTTTTACTTTTCTTTCACTCACTCTACTTTATATAAACTGTCCTTAACCGATTTATCTGCAACATTTTGGTGCAGCAATGAGGAGGTAAAACACAACCAGCTTTATCAAGGTAAGCTTCATTTGCAAACAAATGATAAGGCAGAGTCCTGTTTAGGCTCTTCCTCAAAGCAAAAACTCACTTCAAAAGAGTATAGTCGAGGTGCTTTATCACCTTGCAAACTAGATGCAAACCAGGTACCGCAACTTCTCGATATCTGTCACTTATCACCTTAATATCTAATATTCAATTACATAGTATTTTTCTCTCTGACAAGCACTATATCTTCAGATGTGGGAGCTCCACAGTAATGGAACACTAGAAAATAGTTTTTCCGGTCTTTGTGCTGTGTTAAACCCAGTGAAAGGTTTGTTCCCTTTCAGATCAACTAAATTCTCCTCGCTTTCTTCTTTGACATACTCTTTTCTAATCCTTGACATTGTCACGATCTTGCACCAACTGAAGCTATCTCAAATGGAATTCGTTCTTGGATTGCCACGGGAAGAAGAGGAGAAGTGTACATTGCTTTTTTCAACTTAAATCAGGTGAAGACAACAATATCAACCAAAATACCAGACATTGCCAAAGCTCTTCAAGGTAAGAAGAATCTCGAAGGAGCTTCATGTAATGGCCATGAGCTATGGAGTGGCACGGATATCAAACCAACAAAAGATTTAATATCTATTCAAGTTGAATCTCATGGTCCTGCTCTGTTTGTTCTCCATTGTAGCAATGCATGACTACAACAGATAAAGAGACATTTCTTTCGTCTTCTCCACACGTCGTCGTTTCTCGTCCTTGTGCTGTTTTTTATTAGCCAATAAATATGGAAGTTTATGTAAGGCCCATAAAGCCCATTTACTTTAAAGAGCCCAATATTTGTATAATAATTAAATGACGAAATTACCCCTTTATGCTATCGAGCACGATATACCGCGTCGTTTGCTTTATCTGTGAGTTTGCCAAAGGTTGTCTGCTGCTTCATCTCTTTTCTGAAATTAGGGTTTTGTCTCAAAGTTCGATCAGATCTCAAACTCTGCTCTCTCTGGTATGATTTCTCATTCTTCTAGTTTGCATATACTGAAGTAATGATTTGCTTGTATCGATTCTGATTCGAGATTTCTAGGGTTTACCCAAACTTCGCGCAAATTACAATTTTTAATTATTTTTTGGGCTTGTTGTAACAATTGAATTACCTTCGTGGATACATATCTTCAGTGCGTAACCGTGTTTATCATCGTCACGGTAGGGAAGTATGTTCAGATTTGGTCACCTTGTTGATGTGAAAATTGTGGCCTTGAAGCTGTGTATATCTTAATGACCTGCAGTGTGAAGTTCCTGTTAGCTCTTGTTGTTGAATTCATGATGCGTTTATTGGATTTTTTGGGAATCTTAAGTCAAATCAACTTTCTTCAACCAAAGTTTGGCATTTTGTTCTAGAAAATGTCGGAAGATCCGGAGTACCGCTGCTTCATTGGTGGGCTTGCGTGGTCAACGTCTGATCGTGGCCTGAGAGATGCATTCGAGAAGTATGGTCACCTCCTTGAGGCCAAGGTAAAATCTTTTATCTCTGTTTTTTAGTGTCTATCATCTCTTCTGGTCAGAGATGTTAATGATGTATCAAGTATTTTGTTCATTTTTCTTGCACTTTTCAAATCTGTATCTTGCGTTGTCTATTTAGTTGTTTGAATTCATTTTTTCTATTGTCTACCTTTCGTTGTCATAAATCTTTTTGAGAGAACTTATCTTTGATGCAGGTGGTTCTTGACAAATTTTCTGGCCGCTCCCGAGGTTTTGGGTTCATCACATTTGATGAGAAAAAGGCTATGGATGAAGCTATTGCAGCAATGAACGGAATGGATTTAGATGGGCGAACTATAACTGTTGACAAAGCCCAGCCACATCAGGGTGGGGGAGGCAGAGATCGGGATGGAGACCGTGGTGGTGATCGTGGATATGACCGTGATCGTAGCCGTCCCTCTGGTGGGCGAGGAGGTGGTGGAGATTGCTTCAAATGCGGCAAGCCTGGACATTTTGCAAGGGAGTGTCCTTCTGAAAGTAGCAGAGATGGTGGGGGAAGGTTCAGCTCGAGGGATGACAGGTACAGTTCAAAGGACGATAGGTATGGTGCAAAGGAGGATAGGTACGCTGCAAAGGAGGATAGGTACGCTGCAAAGGATGATAGGTACAGCTCAAAGGATGATAGGTATGCTGCAAAAGATGATAGGTATGGTAGTAGGGAAGGCGGAGGTAGTCGCTATGGACCTGATCGCGGTGGAGAACGCGCTGGAGGACGTAGCAGCCGGGATGGTGGTAGCCGTGGAGGTCCAGGAGGTGAGAGGCACAGTCGGGCTCCATACGACAGACCAAGAGCTGGTGGCTTTCACTAGAATTCTACTCCAAAGGGTATGTATGCTTTTTGTTGTTCGACTTGATTTTCTATCATGTCATATCTCTGCCTTGTCAAGTGCTAGTAATAAATTTCTGAGGCTTATGTTGAATATTCTTCATATCTTATTCTGCAGTTAAAGAAGTGGAAGGATTCTGCTTTCTGCTCCCTTGTCAAGTGCGAAGTTAAAAGTTATGGTGGATGGTCTGTTTTCTTCAATGTATTTGGATAGCTCAAGAAAGAAGATGTGTCTCTATTTTGGCCCTAAACTCAAGAGTCGACTATGTTCCTAAAGTGCTCGTTCCTTTTGATATGTTGATCCGTATGGAAACCTTGTCCTTGGTTGGTTTGAGACACAATTTGAGATGTGCTACTTTATGCTTATCGTAATGAATGAGTGGGTTATCCCCCAACACGAAATTTGCAAAAAGCCTCAGGTACGTGATTGATTTCTACGGAATTATCATATCCAGGGTCAGCCATTTGGTAAAATTCAAATGTTGTTATATTTGGGGATGAGCCCTTTATTGATCATGGTAAACAATGATGCAGGATGGTTTGATACTCTGAAATATATCGACCGGTCTATAAAACTTGTGATGGGATTGGGAATTATACATTCATGACCGATACTTGCCTACTGATACTTGTTTACCAGTGTCACTTGATGACTGATACTTGCCTACTGGAATACAAACAGCAACAAATTGTGTTTTTTTCAGGGAAAAGAATGTTCATTTTGGCAGTGTTTAGTGTCTAGCTCAAAGCCAAGTTCAGTAGTTTCCTTCCTGACTAGAGAAATATCTACAAGCCATATGGTCTTTGGTAGATGCGTCTAGTATAGAGTACTCTGGGTTTGGATCTAATGCGTCTGCATACTTCGTGTCTTGCTCGCGACCTGCCTTTGATTCTCTCCAGCTCTAGCCTCGAGATTTTGGTACTTGAATATAGCTATAAAATGAATGAATATAGTTAATATATGGTTGAAATATTAAATCTTTAGTTCCACGTATTACTCTCATAAATTGTATTTGCGTATACGACTTTGATGCTCGTATGATTTATAAGCATTTTAACATTAATAAAGACTTGGGTCACATGAATTTGTCGAGTAAGCATTGACATTATTATTCGAATACTCGGAGGTAATATTATTACGCAAGAGGGTCGTTAACTCAATAGCACTTTATTTTTGTCGTCTAGAGAGCATATGAGAAAAACCAAGTTTGGATATAAAACTGGCACCTCAAAAACAGAATACGTGGAGAGGAAACTAATAAACAACTATAGAACCAAAAGCAGAAAGAGTTAAAATGGACTAGACTCAACATAAGGTTATCACAGATTGGAAGAGCTAAGCAACCATACATCAGAATCAGGCGAAACGGACCTATAGCGAATAAATATACCTCACAAGTGATGATTAAGATAACCGCACACATAAAAGATAGATTCACATATTTTTCGGATATGGCAAAATCGATAAACAAAATAAACCAAGATTAAAAGTTGAAAGTCGTTCACGCAATAGCTAGGAACGATCTTTTATAATCCTAGTAACAGTTTTTTATATCAACAAAATGGCGTTAAATAATAAAGAAAGAAAACAAACAAATAAAGACTTTAATGAATTTTGCAGATAGTGAATACTATATAGTTCTCTCGTACCTTAAACACACCAAAGAAGATAAAAAACAGAAAATGGAAAGTAATCTCTTATTGGTAAAGTTATTCATACTAATATCATGTCTCATACATTCAGAAGGTTACACTTCCTCTTGTAGTTTTCCGGCGATTTTCAACTTCGGCGACTCTAATTCCGACACAGGTGGTCTCTCTGCAGCCTTTGGACAAGCCATTTTCCCAAATGGTCGAACCTTCTTCCACACGCCTTCCGGGCGTTACACAGATGGTCGACTCATCATCGACTTCATAGGTTTCTTCATTACACACATTTCTTAAGTTTCTCAAATTTTGGATGATAAAGTTGGAATCTTTACTTCTCAGTTTGTTTCTATGGTTGAAAATTCAGCGGAGGAGTTGAAATTACCATACCTAAATGCTTTCTTAGACTCGATCGGTTCAAACTTTAGCCATGGTGCTAACTTCGCCACCGCTCGATCAACCGTTCGACCACCAAACACCACCATTTCTGCTGGTGGTCTAAGTCCAATCTCTCTCGATGTTCAATTGGTTCAATTCTCTGATTTTGTCAGACGATCTCAACTCATTCGCAACCGAGGTACTTTAAAGTCTCAACCTTTTGATCCTTAATCCTACAAGAACAACAATGTAGTTTTGTTACCAATCTGATTGTTTTGCCACTATAGGTGGAGTGTTTAAGAACTTACTTCCTAAGAACGAGTTTTTCTCTCAAGCATTGTACACATTCGACATTGGTCAAAACGATCTCGTTACTGGACTAAACCTCAATATGACTAATGATGAAATCAAGGCTTATATTCCAGATGTTCTTGATCAATACTCCAACGCCATTAGAGTAAGCAATGATTGTTGATTTTGTTATGACAATGATCAGTGTTTTAACTGAATTAACCACCTTTTGATTTCTGTAGAAAGTGTATCAAAAAGGAGGAAGAAAATTCTGGATACATAACACAGCTCCACTTGGTTGTTTACCTTATGTTTTAGATCGGTTTCCAGTACCAGATTCTCAGATTGATAGTCATGGTTGTGCAATTCCTCATAATGAGATTGCTCGGTTTTATAATTTTGAACTCAACAAAAGAGTGATTTCGTTAAGAAAAGAGCTTGTTGAAGCTTCATTCACTTATGTTGATATCTACTCTATAAAGCTTACTCTCATCACTCAAGCCAAGAAACTTGGTATATACTTTGTCATGTTTATACCAAACCATATATAGGTGACTCTGGTTCGGTTTAGTTTGGTTTTGATGGTTTTGTTATTGAGGAATTTGGTGATTTAGGTTTTAGAAAACCTTTGGTGGCTTGTTGTGGACATGGTGGGAAGTACAACTACAACAAGCTAATCAAATGTGGAGCCAAAGTTTTGGTGGAAGGGAAAGAGATTGTGCTTGCTAAGTCTTGTAACGACGTGTCGTTTAGAGTTAGTTGGGACGGCATACATTTTACTGAAGCGGCAAACAGTTGGATTTTCAAACAGTTAACCACCGGAGCGTTTTCTGAACCTCCTTTTCCTCTCATATTTGCTTGCGCTTGATAAAATTTGAAGGAAGTGAATTACCAAAATAGCCTTTGCCAAAAAAGAGCTATTTGTTATGTTTTTACATTTTATATTTGTATTTTCTTTGTCAAATTCTAAGAAAATTCTTATGAAAAGGAAATTGCAACGACCTTTCAGATTTTGTTTGAAATTTCTACTATGTATAAGTAAAATGGACTTACACGTATATGGTGAAATTCGTTAAAAATGTATGTAGTAGATGGAGATAGGAGATTTAGATTAATTTGGATATCAAATAATTTTTTGGATAACATAGAAAGAGTATGTATAGGAGCTACAAAAATAAACTATGATTTACATAGTTTAAATAAACTATGATTTACATACTTTTCTATAAATGATGTAATTATAAATGACACATATTACGCAAAAATAATAAAAATGGTGGCTAATCTAGGTGATTAATCGATATTTCTTCTTTAATTAAAAAATTTTATGAGATCGAAAAGTTTAATGTATTATTTATTTCTTCATTTGATTCTCAAATCATTGAATTATAAAATAAATTTTGTTCGTAATATTTAAAAAATTTAGTCTATAATATAATTTTCATAAACAATATTCCACGTGAATGGTACTTGTTTCTATATTAAAATATATAGTTGACAAAATATAATAGAAATCGAAACAAATAATAAAAATTGTATATCAAATTTGACTTATAAGAAATCCATCTAAACAAACAAAACTATATCCAAAAAACTGATATTGTGTTGAAAATTTTGTAGTAAATTTGAATCTGTTAATTCGTATATGATTCATAAGTGAAAATGTAAACATTAATCAAATCTTTGAACTGTGATTGACAAATAAATGTCAACCATAATGGCTAAAAACACTAACCAAATCACACTCAATCCTATGAATGTATCAACACGACAAATGCTTTCGTCTTCTCTACTTCACCTAAGACCCATCTATATTCCCAAAGGGTAATTATGTCATTTAACCAATATTATTATTAACCATTAATTAATCACCACGTGGGCTATTAAGCGCGTGATTTGTCCAATCACACTGCCTCTTAAAAGTCAACTCCTCGTATCTTCCACGTCATTAATCACGTGCTTCGCGTCACACCTGATTATAGCTCCTCTCTGTATAAGAAAAATGTTTTGACGTTTCTATGAAACCTACGAATAAATTTGAGACAAGTTCTTCATAACTTTTCACGAAGAAGACGACGAATTTTTCAGAATTTTTTATAAATATTGGTAAATATATTCCTTAATTACATTTTTATCGTTTTTTTGTTGTTTATTTTTATATCATCGATCTTTCTTTGTTGCTGGAAAAATTATCCAACTGAAAAACAGTATTTTAATTTTCATTTCAAAACTTTTTTTTCGTTTAACGTGTACTTCTGTATAATCTTGAAGTTAATGATTATCTTCTGTTTTAAGTTTTCTTTCCTTGTCTTATATTCCCAGATTAAGTTCATAACTTAAGAAATTCAATAAAGAAAAAGAGTTCATAACTTGTAAATTTTTCCTTGAGTTATATTTATTTATTACGGGTACGTAATTTATCATTAAATTTAGCTCAATGATTTTGAATATATATATATATATATATTAGGAATTAGAGTCATCTTTTGTGTTAATCGTTCTTGACCAAACTAAATGTCTAAATATTTATGTTTTCTGTTGACTCGATTACATTTCTTACTGTTTTAAGCAAATATCAGTAGTTTTATCTCCTATATTAAGAAGCAAATTTTTCTTTTACTTACTTTGGTTTTACTTGATTTCATATTTGACGTGATGCAGAGCGTAAAGTCTCGAAGATTGAATGATATTGTTTCTGGTCAACTTAACCAATCTCAGAACATGGCAAACAATCTCAGAACAGACAATTCTATACGTTGGTTTGTGACTTTAACCAGATTAAGTCTTTTGACTTCATTTTCGAAGAAGAGATGATGATTCGTATCTCTTTTCACTGCAGTTCAAATGGTAAAAAAACGAATGAGAGTATAAGGTTCATAATAGCGACTTTGGCAGGAACGGCTATTGGATTTTTGTTAGGAATCTCTTTACCTACACTTTCACTAGCTAAGGTAAGCTTATAAATATATTTACACAAATATTTAATCGGTATTTGTAAAGGAGAATGCATCTTTGGTCAAGTGGTTAAGTCCATTTGTGTTGCATTTCCAATAGAGTTTGATTTCAGGAAGGGTTTGTCGATCCAATTGGTGACATAAAAAGTTGTGATTTATAAAGATGTGAGTATATATTAAGTGAGTTCTCAATTTTTGTTCAGATGAATTTTTCATCAAGCATACTTCCTTCTCGTGGTACTTTTTATGTAGAAGATAAGAAACAAGAGAAATCTATAAAGAGAACTTCACAAAATGAGTTAAATTCAAGTGATGCAGCAAATCATAAGGTATGTTTTTGTTTCTCCTTTGTGAAAAATGACTCATACCTTACGAATATAGTAACAAAATTATCTGTTTTTGCATCAATTTCAGATTTGGGTTCCATCAAATCCTCGAGGTGCAGAGATGTTGCCTCCAAGTTTTATTGCAGCTGAATCAGATCTTTACTTAAGAAGATTATGGGGATTGCCTGAAGATGTATAAAGACATTAATTAGTTTGTTAATGAAACTTCACATTGTAATCTTTTGACTTCTCTAAATCGTTTTTCTTGGGTCTCTTTAGGATTTACCAGCAGTGAAGCCGAAGTATCTTGTTGCTTTCACAGTTGCTTATGGCCAGAGACATAACATTGATGCTTGCATTAAGAAAGTATGTATCTATCCTTTGCTCTGTTCCCTTATTCTTCTACCTAAAGAACAAAAGCTAACTAGGATGTTCTAGTCTCTGTCAACAGTTTTCAGACAACTTCACTATTGTTCTGTTTCATTACGATGGTAAAACATCTGAATATGATGAATTCGAATGGTCTAAACGAGCCATTCATGTGAGCGTACCTAAGCAAACCAAGTGGTATATAAACAAACATACACTTCTTTACCTTCTAATGCTCCATTTACATTGTTCACAAGCTTTAGAAGCTTTACATGAATGTGTTTTTCATTGAAGGTGGTATGCTAAAAGGTTTCTGCATCCTGATATCGTTGCACCGTACGAGTTTATATTCGTTTGGGATGAAGATCTTGGCGTTGAGAACTTTGATGCAGAAGAGTGAGTACTCTTGCTTCTATTGGTTATCATCCTGTCTATGATCTCCATATTGTTATAATCAGAAATGTTTTGATCTCATCACTGAAGATACATCAAGATTGTAAAGAAGCATGGTCTAGAGATATCTCAACCAGCTGTAGAATCAAAAAAGAAAATCACATGGAAGATAACAAAGAGGATACCCGAAAACGAAGTTCACAAGTAAGTATATATAGTCTAACTCTTGATCCAAACTGTTGATTCCGAGGTTATTAGGAAAACAAAGTAGTGATTCTTTGCCAAATTCTGTCATCAGAGAAGTCCAAGAGCAACCAGGTCGCTGCAAAGACACTCACCTTCCTCCTTGTGCAGGGTATTTGATCTCATTTGAACATTTCATACACATAAATATCTCTAACTTTCTTGATTCTCAAAGGTTTCGATGTGGTTTTCTTATTAGGTTTATTGAGATTATGGCTCCAGTTTTCTCAAGAGATTCATGGCGCTGTGTATGGCATATGATTCAGAATGATTTGGTTCATGGTTGGGGCCTTGACTTCGCGCTAAGAAAATGTGTTGAGGTTAAGATACAACTACAACTTATTAACAAACATGTATTACTTCATAAACTTTATGAAACTCTAAGATAAACATGATACAATAAAACAGCCTGCACATGAGAAGATTGGTGTTGTGGATTCTCAATGGATCATTCATCAAAAGATTACTTCTCTAGCAGACCAGGTTACTAAATAATTCAACTTTATCCTTTCATACTTAAAACAACACTGATTACTAGCTTCTCTGTTCATAGTTCTAACTATGAGATCATCTCTTAATATATTGATCAGGGAACTGCACAGGATGGGAAATCAGCGTCTCAAGTGGTAAAAATCACTCAAGGATCTCGATTCGACCGAGTTTATTGTTCATTACTGATTTATATTCATGGTTTTTGGTCAGGTAAGTGAGAGATGTAAACGGGAGTGGACAATGTTTGAGAAAAGAATGAAGGACTCAGAGCAAAAGTATCTGAAAGAAATCGCATCTGCATCTGCAAACACTACATTTACTTAAACCAAAAGAGTGGAGGACACGCATACAAGCTCTGTGTTCAGATAAGCACTTCCCATACAAAGAGAAATAGAATGTTGATAATTGTTTATGATTATGATGAACACATATCCTAATAATGTATACACACACACACAAACAATACACTTTCTTTGAGTTCATTGAACAAAGATTTACAGAGTTGAGTTCCATGTTCATGTTCATGCCTAATTTGACTCGAAACCGAAGCTCGAAAACCATGTCGAAGCCTTTACCTTTTGATCCTCTTTATATGCCTCAGAAATAGATGCACAGCTACTTCAATCTGGCTCATTATTGGAAGGATTCATCGGCATCAACTTGTCCCAAAATATTGTATAAAAATAGACAATCAGTCAGCTTTCTCTTATGCAGTTACCAGGCAACAGAAACCTGTACTTCTCTGCATTGTCCAAAAGATACAATGGAAGATGAACGGCAGAGAAAGAATGAGCAATAGGACCCATTTTGCGGATTATCTCCTTAAATGTATACTCTTCAGGAAGCATATCAAAAAGATTTCCACCTTTGCATATAACTCTCTGAACTCTCTAAGGATTTAAGAAACGACCAAACCTCACTCTATCATTATGACTATTAAGATTTCATCTTGAATATAAACTCACTGATACGCCGGAAACAGAAGCTGCAATGCCATCCTGAATCAGCCAAAATATCATCAGATTGTCGGTAATGACCATACCTTGTTTTACCTGTCTGATACCTATGCACAGAAGCTCTCCAGCTCTTGTTATCAAGTAGAAACTCAAAGGAGTAAAGATAGTCCTTAAGCTCTACATGAAGGACTTGTGGAATCTCATCACACCATCTCAAAAGATTTATAGTATGTCTACTCAGAATCTCATCAACATCAGACATTTTCAACAAATCATCATCAGTAATGTGACAATTTTGAACTGATTTTAACTTGCAGATGACTCGATTAGAAGATTCAAGTCGAGATCGACAGAGAGATTCAAGTCAAGTACTCCAATTTCGTTCACACTTCCAGGTCAAAAAATCAGAAATATATTAGTAATCTAAAACGATCAAACTTCCAAGTCAAGTTTAGTTCAATTACACAATTAAATTTAGAAATTCCATTTCTCTTAAAATTTAATTGGAAAATTTATATTTACTAATCTAATTTCCTAAATTACATGGAAACATCCCCTCTAAACATACCAAACCGTCCCCAATAATATTCCGTGTTCCCAATTTTGGAAATGTGACGAAGAAGTTTCCAAGTGTCCCAATGATGATGTCCCCGTATCGGAAACGTTTTGGGAACATAAAACGTCACAAACTTTGCGTCCCCGTGCATCATATCTATCTTAATAAGTCCATTTGAGTATGAATCTCTCTATGTTTATAGAGTTCCCTTTTGAATCAGGTACATCTTCTCTTCGGTTTTAACACCAGAATTCACTAGCTCCCGCTTGATGTTTACAAATTACAGAGAAATGAAGATTCAGCTCGATGACAAATCC
Organism: Lepidium sativum; assembly: GCA_023374145.1. Lineage (NCBI taxonomy): Eukaryota > Viridiplantae > Streptophyta > Magnoliopsida > Brassicales > Brassicaceae > Lepidium > Lepidium sativum. The sequence continues at coordinate 2,674 of JAKUCM010000758.1, read as the reverse complement.
GATCAAACTCAAGTTCTTATATGCGATGAACTTGATTCCGTTAAGTTTATTGAAAATAAACTCCACAGCTACGTGAACCCATAAAGCCCAATGACAAATGAGTAACAAAACTCACAAGTAATACCATTACCAGCTATTCTCAGAAGCTGATCTAAAGCCGTAGATAGTTTTTACTTGTTATAAAGTAAACACTTAAAGGAATTAAGATAGTTCTAGAACGTTAGATGAAGTCATGAAGAACTTGTGGTATCTCCAAAATCACGATCTCCAAGCCAAGTTGTAAACCGGAGATGAACTCCGATCACTCGTAATTTCAAGAGAACTGAATCAAATTATCTATAAATCTCAGCTTAGTGACACTACATAAACATCTACAGAACCAATTTTAAGGATTAATTGAAGAATTCTTAAAAAACCTCTAATTCTAGAAGATAGAGACTACAAGATTAAGAAATTTGGATGAGAAATATTTATAGGACTTATGGCATTACAGTTTTGTCATTCTCTCCTTTCTGGAAATTTTAAGTGGGTCCTTTCATGAGCTGTTTTGTCTAGCTTATGGGTTGATTCTTAAATTTGGCTTGGCCTTAAATAAGGCCCATTTATATGTGGGGAGCTTCGTTTATTTTCACCACTAAAAGTCAACGACTCTAAAGAGTCATCGACCAAATATTTCTGTTCTAATCAAATGTTTAGTTACAATTAAGGAGACTTTTTTTATTATTTTGTTAAAAAACAATCTAAGGAGACACGTATGAAGAAATTGTGTTACATGTTCTTTATATCAATTTCATGATTTTTTTTAATTAACAATTAGATTTACAAAACTCAATCTATGCCTTAAACCTCACTCTTTAAAATCCCAATTTGATGTATTAGTATAGTGGGAAGGAACCGAACTCCGATACCATAAGTCATTAGCTGAATCATTCCTAATCATCAGATTGAAAATATTTCAGCATAGTTACTATCTACAAATCGGATAAATCATAAAGAATTAGAGTTTATTTGGTTGATAAAATTACAGTTGAGTATGTCTTATATTCATAAAAAATACAGAATGCGGAACTTATTTATAGTATTCTAGAATTGTTTATAACATTACATCAGAATATACGTATTACATTTTGATATAAATTTCTTATCGTTGTAATTAAATTGCTTTTAAGAAACTCTATCTAATTTCTGAAAATTCTATCTACTTTTTTTTTAATGTAGTTTACATGTATTGTTAAATAACTCACTGGTTACTAGAAAGTAAACTATGAATGGATGATTCAGATCTATGAGGCATGTTATGCAATATTAATTGTATTACAATGATCGACAACGACATAGATTTTTAGGTCATCAAGGACTTAGATTTTTAGGTCGTCCATTAAATTCAAAAATGTAAGGTTGTGATTATAAGTCGTCCAATAAATAGAGCTCTCATGTACGCTAAATTTTTCTGTTTCTTTTAGTCTTTTAAAAACAAATGTTTTCTATATCAAACTTTTATACAAATGTTTACTAATCTTTTTTAACATTTTCTGTTACTCTCAACAATATTATGATTGCTGTTCATACATATGACAAAGAAACATAAAAAAAAAATCGTCCAAAAAAGAGATCTAAGCGTAATAAACATTGCCATATGGCAAATATGGCACATAGAAAACAAAACGATAGTATGTAATAATTAATAGGTAGTTCGTCCACTATAGATACAATCATCATGAACGATGACTTAAAAATGGGAGACAAAGTGGGACTTTTTGTAATCGAACGTTGAAATAATTTCATTGTTGAAAGAAATATATATATCAGAATTTATAGATATGAAATGATGCTTTTATTGTTCCCTTAACTAACACATCCAACTTAAATTTTCTTCTTGATGTTCTTTTAGAGAATTTTCAAAACGTCTTTTTTGACATGCCTCTTTTCAAAACTTACCTTTTTCTTTGGAAATTGGGAAACAGAAATAGACATAAAGGGGCATTTTAAAAAAGTCATGTCAAAAAAGGCATTTCCTAAATTATTTTTTTGTGCCATTTTTTTTTCTTAATATGTTGTTTAATATCAGATTTTTGTACAGTATTTTATAATTTATCATCGATGATTTTCTAAATTCGAAATGTTATATATATATTAATGACGATTTGTCTATTCTCGTAAATTTTATATAGCACTATAACAAAGAAAAAAAATGAAAACTAAATAAGAATATGAAAATAAATGATAAAATTCTTTAACAAAAAAAAAAACCTAAAATTTATGAATGAAAGGCCAAGTCCGTTTTGTGGTACGGACCCATTTGGCTTATCGATGATTCCTTTATTGTGGACAAACATTAGACAAAAATAATTAATGTCAATATATATCTTCACTTACCATTAAGACCAAAAAGAAAAAGAAATTGTCCTTGTCTCAGATTTTTGTAATGGGGTTTGGTAAGTGTAATCAAAACCCTAATTATGAAGACAATGAACGCCATTTGCATCTGTAATTTGTATATAGTTGCTTACGTACAACGGATCTACATATATTGGAATAATGATGATTTAGTTTAACTACTTGTTTCCATCAAAACCACATATATAATCAACCAAATTATCATTTTGTTACTACGATGATTCAACTACACAACTTCTAGATAGATAAAAATAATAATTTAAATTGAGTTATTATT
>JAKUCM010000757.1:0-108694 GCA_023374145.1 Lepidium sativum | reverse complement strand
GAGACTTATACAACATCGCAATTCCATAACAAAATTTCCTTTTTCCCTATAAATAGCCCTCCATGTGATTGTATTTTTACACCAAATCACATGTAGTAAGAGAGAGAAACTAGTGAGAGAAAAAACAATAGCCAAAAAAGAAAACTCTAGAAATAAAAATTGTTGTGTACTAGGAAAATAAGAACGTTGCAGAAAGTGTTTTCACATTAGTAATTAATACAAAAATGTTACGTAGCAATCAACCAATTCTCATCACATGAAACAAAGAGAATAATGGAAAATCGAAATTTGTGTTCGCTTATGGGAATTGATTCCTACTTAATTCTCAAATTTCAAAACGATGCTTGCGACATCTAGAGCACCTACATTGATACACTGTGAAATGTATATGAACCTATGAAAGTGAAAATCCCTGGAAACCAATGATACATTGATAATCAATCATCAATCGTATTAATAAGTTTTGGTACTCGGGAACAATCTCGAACTTATTCTATAAGTCTTTTCATGGAGCTTCTCAAAAACTTTAATCGGGATCGATCAATCGTATTCATACGGTACTCGGGATCAATTGGGTTAATATGTATTTCATATAATGGGATGAACCCTGAACTTATTTTATTAGTCCTTTCACGTAGCTTTTCCGACAAATCGTTATACTTAGCATCTCGAACCTTTTTTATAAAAAATGGTTTTGCGAGGCCACTGCGACGTCAGGGGCACAGACGTTGCAAGGGTGTCGCAAGTTTGCAACACCTTTGCGACATCTGCGCCCCTTATGTTGCAGGAGCCTCACAAAACCTTTTTTAAAAAAAGCCATTGCAAACCCTTTACTTGTTCCGACAAATCGTTATACTTAGCATCTCAAATATTCTCATAAGCGAACACAAATTCCGAAGATTTTGAGAATGTTCGAAATCTTTGAAATTTGTTTTCCCTTATGAGAATTGATTTGTATTTAATATCAAAACGATGCTCGAAACTTTTTTTTTAAAACAAAGATTTGCAACACTCTTGCTATGCGGCTTATGAAACATCGCAATTCCATAGCAAAGTCTTTTTTTTCCCTATAAATAACCCTCCAAGTCAGTTTATTTTCTCAACAACTCATTTCAAGTTAGAGAGAGAAAGTAGTAGGGAAAAAAACAATGGTCAAATCTTTTTTTTTAAGAACAAAGATTTGCTAGGCTCCTACCTTCGTGTGGAACAAATCTCGCAAGTTTAAAATGATTTCTTGCGGTATATAACCTACGGCGAGGTAAGGGCCTAGTGAATCTTTTTTTTTAGGAAAAAAACAACCCTTAAAATTAACCCGAGAAAATAACGGTAAAAGGTATCGGAACCTTCAGATTAGCCAGTCCGATTTAAGAAAGGTCTCCGAACCTTTTTTTTAAAAAAAATTGGCTTTTGCTAGGCCGTTGCGACATCTATGGTCCAGACGTCGCAAGAGTATCGCAAAACTGCGAGTCCTTTGCAACATCTGGACCACATATGTTGCAATGGCCTAGCAAGGAATTTTTAACACCATTGCTGTCCTTGGTATTACATAGTTTTAAAAAAAATTTATACTTCTCTACACCTTTTTAAGGAAAATTCATACTACTTTACACCATTTCAAGGAAAATTCATACTACTCTACACCATTTTAAGAAAAAATCATACGACTCTACACCATTTTAAGGAAAATTCATACGACTCTAAACCTTTTTAAAAAAAAATTGGTACTTGCGAGGCCTTTGCGACATCTATGCTCTAGACGTCGCAAAGGACTAGCAACTATGCGAGACTCTTGCGACGTCCGGAACACGGATGCCGCAAGGTCTAGCAAAAGCCAATTCATTCATTTACTTGTGTTTTCGCAGGTCTGATTTTTAAAAAATTTAGGCCTTGCGAGGACGTTGCGACATCTTCTGTCAAGACGTAGCAAGGGCCTTGCAAGTGTGCAAAACCCTAAAGACGTCGCAAGGCTATCGCGATTCTGCAAGAGCCTTGCGACGGCCGTGTAAAAGTAAATAAGCCCTTTCTCTTTCTTCTTCTTTCTTTGTCGCGATGTCTCAGAGAATTCCTCCTATCTCTCTCGTTTTTTGCTGGTGAAGCATTTCTCCAGCCATAACCACCCAAGCCGAGTCCATTTCCGCAGTCGTCGACCTCCAAGCCGTCGTCTTCAACCACCCAAGCCGCCTCCTTTTCTCCAGCCATCTTCTCCTCTTTTCTCTCCTCATCCTCAATCGCTCCGCCTCCTTCTCCTTCTCCCACCAGCTCCGGCGACTTCCACCTCCTCTCAAGGTATGAGATTCACCTTAACTTTTATTTTTACAAGTTAGATTAGATCTAGGATTGGAATTTTAGATCTATGATTTGATTTTTAGATTTAGGAATGGATTTTTAGATCTAGGATCTTAGAAATCGGATTTCGGAATAAGGGATTTACTAACTATTTTTTGAATTTTTTCCCAGAATTATGAAACGATTTTTGAATTTTTAAAACGTTTTTTTGATTTATAAAACAATTTTCAGATTTAAAAGCGGTTTTTTAATTTATTATATAATTTTTGGATTTATAAATCGTTATTAAAAAATTTCAAATCTATTTTTAATTTTATAACATGATTTTCGGGTTTTGTAAATTTTATTTTAGGGTTTATTATTTTTAAAGTAATTCGAGTTTACATAACGTTAATTCGGCTTTACATTATAAATTTTGAATTTATTACACTTTTGGTGGATTTTAAAACTTTTATTGAATTTTTTATAAAGTTTTAAATTTTCTGGCTTTACTAAACGGTATTCAAATCTATTATACTAATTTATTACAGTGTAATCGTAGTTTCATTTTTATTTGTTTCAGATCTCTAGATCTCATAATTCCTACACTCGTTATCTATCTGATGTCGGTGAGCTCCCCCAGGCGACTCCTGGATCGGTTTCAAGATATGTGCCTCACACCAGATGTTACTACGGGGATGACTATCGATGACATATGTCAGATCTCGTCCACAAGTATCTTCCAAATCTTCATTTGAACCGTCCGCCGAGAACTTTGTGGTATTACTTTTTAATTTTAATTTTAATAATTTATACTTTTATTATTAGTGAATTTAAATTTAATTAACTTAATTTATGTAGGTTCGATGACGATGAGATTTTGCCAACGACCTTTTGGGAGATCTTTGAACGAGATTTCTTGGAGCCGCATGCTAATTTTAGCCAAACACCCATCCACATCATCGATAGATGGTTCAGAACGTTTGCGGTAAAACAATTTCATTCTTTTACTTTATTACACCGTTTATTACATCCAATTAACTATAATTTGTTAATCTTTTTTGTAGCTACGTTTTCACTGGGAGGTTTCCATTACTGACCAAAAAGGATCCAGAGCTAGCTGATGTGTTTGCGGAGATCAATGCTGAAGACGAAGACACCGGCTGCGGCTCGGGAAATTTAGACCGTTCAGACGATTTTTTATTTTTTAAAAATATTTTGTAAACTATTTTTAATTTGACAAAAAACTATTTTTTAATTTTATTATTTTTAAATTTTAATATTTTATTTTTATTATTTAATATGGTGTCGCAAATAATTCCCTCGCATAAGAGTCGCAGATTTCGCCCTTGCATAAGAGTCGCAAATATCAGCCTCGCTACCTCCTCACAATGGTTTCCTCACAGAGACATCGCAAGTTTTCCTCTAGAAAATGTCGCAAAAGACTCGCATCACGGTCATCGCGTTCACATCGCAAATCTTGCTAGGCTTTTGCGACAGAGAGGCTTGCAAGGCCATTGCGATGTTTTTTTGGCATCGCAAGGCTTGCAACGTCTCTGCGAGGGAAACATGTTTGCGACTGGAAATTGCGACATTTTTGTTGACGTTGCAAGAGCGTTTCTTTTTGTCTTTTGCGACAGTTTCGCGAGGCATTTTGCCATCGCAAATGCCCAGTTTTCTTGTAGTGAGTCATCATCTTGTTTATAAATAGACAGTCACATGTAGCGATTATCTCGGTTTACACAAATAAATTCAGCTCTTTTAGTAAAACAAAGAATAAATGTCATCACTTACTTCTCACTTTCACATGGATGCACCAGATTTACCGAATTAAATATGTACCTTATATGTATAAAAGAGGTTAATTTGTATACATGAATTATGAAATATATACTCATAAATATTATACTACCTCTGTTTTTTTCTTGATGTTGTAGGCATTTCACACATATTAAGAAATCATTAATTGTTTTATTTTTCTAAGCAAAATATAATTTATCACAAATTTCAAAATATTTTAAAATCACTATAGCTACATAAATATTTATAGATAATTATGTCTCATAATTATCTATTTTACCAATACATAATTTGGTAAGTATGTTAAAAATTAGAATATGTGTGAGTAATTTTTGGATAACGTAGTTATGTGATTTGAAACTACATAATTGAATCGAATAGTGTGAAAATGTTTCGCATATTTATCTATTTCTCTAACATACTTCTGTATAATTTGTAATTATTTGGCATATTTTGGTTATTCATCAACATATTTTTTAAGTACGTACTGGTTATGTAACATTTTTTAAAGTCGTTATGGCTACATAAATATTTGTAGATAATTATGTCTCATATTTATCTCTTTTAACAATACATAATTTGGTAACTATGTTATAGAATCGGTATCTGTGTGAGTAATTTTTGGATATAAGTATGCAACATAATTATGTGATTTGAAACTATATTATTGAATCGAATCGTGTGAATTTTTTTCGCATATTTATCTTTTTCTGTAGCATACTTACAAGCGCAATAAGTATGTTACATGTTTTTAACTCATTAACACACTTATTAGCTCACTAACATACTTATGAGGTCCTAAATATATTGCATATATATTTGTGTTATTTAAGAGTTACATATTTATTTTGATTGGATGACAATATAAAATTAAATGGTGAGATTTTAATAATTTTGAATATCACATTATTCAATAACTACATATGAATGTGCTTAGCTACAATTATATTTTTTTTCAATTTAGATTTGTATATAAAGACGAGGAAAAACCTCCAAAGTACAGAGAAACTGAAAATACAAGCTTATCCTCTAAAACTACGGGCAAAAAACTTAGCTCGATGATTTAGAGAATGAGGAATAACTTGAAGAGAGAGACAAGTGAACTAACACTTCAACCTCAAAAGTCTTTTAGGTAAGGGGAAAAGGCAGGTTATTCTTCTGGATTAGTGAGCATCTTCAAAACATCAGAATAGTTTGTCGCTAGATTGACCTCCAGGATATCGAGAGAAATGAGGCACTGCATTTCCCATAAGACTACTTCAATCTTTGTGTGTAACAGTGATAAACTTCTCGAAATCGACCTAGCCTCATGAAAGGCACCCTCCACTAAATCCAGGAAACAAAACCAACCAATATAAGAAGATATATATGAGGCACGCCAAGCACCATCCATAAAACATCTATAGCAAGTATAAACCAGATTTGACACCATTGGACATGCCACCTCACTCCAACTAGGGGACGCATCCACAAAGTTAATATAAGGATTATGCTCTGATTTGTTATTTGCATGGATCCATATGGACCAGGGAAAAAAGAAATTAAACTTGATTAATCGACTCCCCATCAGCCCCACATCTAACAAACAAATTGTCACAATTTATCCTTTTACTTTGTAACTTATCTTTCACTACCACACAACTTGAGATAACTTGCCAAATAAAATTCTTTAACTTTCCTGGACAATTCAACTTCTAAGCCGAGCTTGTAAGATCTCCAAATTTGGGGATGTAGAACCAACAACATTGGCAAAGTATGTTTCCTCAATCTTATAACTGGACTTCACTGTATAACACCCTGATTTTGAGAAATGTCATCCCCAAAAATCAGTTGGTCGAAGATGTGAGATGTGAAGACCTATAACTAATTTAACATTCTTTGGAACTAAGAAATAACGTATAGGAATCTCACACCAAGATCTAGTAATCAGTTCAATAAACTGGTCAACAGTTAAATCCGGGAATAACCAAGATTCAATTCCTTTGGATGGTCTCAGATTGACATCAGAAATCCAAGCGCGCCACATCGATGTTGATTGGCCATCACCAATAAATGACCGCGTTGAAATAATACTTCTCTAGCCTTAAGATAGAAAGTTAATATTAGTAATATCCATATGACTATTATTTTTGAAGTACTGCCCCTTAAACACTCGTTTGAAAAGATAATCTGTATAATCTAATAACCTCCGTAATTGATTTAAAAGAAGAGTAAAATTGAATTCCTCAAGAGCCCTGAAACCCAATCTCAACACTCTTTGGTTTGCATAATTTCTTCCATTTCAACCAATAAATTCCTATCGAGGTTTCTGAATAACTTCACCAGAAAATAGAGATTGCTGAATTTAACTTCAAAATGATCGATTTCGGTAGACGAAAGCACAACATAACATAAGTGGGCAATTATATTTAGAATGACTACATGCATATTTTCCATATATTTATTTCTTGACTACAAATTTATTATGTAAAATTCAATCAAGGAAGTTATCTTAATTCTTAACAAGTTCAATAAGGAAACATGACGTTACAGTTTAATTATGGCAAACAATGAATTCTCATTCAACCAATGTGACATCAAACTCAGCCAACTCTAGATCTGCCATCTCCATGTACGTTTGTACTCTTCTATAAACAAATATTAAAATATGCAACTTTGAATACAATTTATATATATATATATGTTCTTAGTATCTTTCCGATACTGAAAAGAGTGTATTCAAGTCAAACTCCATTCACATTGTTAAGAAAAGCATAATGAATCTTTACTATATATGTTAAGTAACACCCTTTGTAGTATACATACACACCATTCATACCTGAAACAAATTCAGTTCAAGTGAGCATGCATAAGAGAAAGACTTCAATAAGCCAAGAAAAATAAAATACTTTGTATTTGACACAATAATATTATAAGAATCAATATATTATAAAAAATTATATTAACTTAAGTGACTCGATCATCTTAGATTTCTTTTGATTGTGTGAACCACTCTCGCCGTTTTCACTAGTTGCAGCCACTATAACTGTCTCTTGTCTCTCCCAGCTTTCAATGTTCACTCGTAGTTTGACGTTCCTGCAAATATATTAGTATAGCCTAAAAGATATTTAACATTCGTGAAGAAATGTGAAATGTGGATGGCAAAGCAAAGCCACAAGTATCATTTGTTTAAGAGCCTTTGAGGATAGTGGTTCAGGTAGTTTTGGATCAACTACTTCTTTTGATCTTTGGTTTTCTACCATTGATTTCACCAATCTACTAGATTCGTCTGAAACATTACAGAAACAACAAAATGACAAAAACATAGACTATATCAAAACAAGGTGGGTTGAATTTGTTAAAATAGCTCTCCTTGAGGCCGACTATAATCAATTGGGTTTCACCCTGTAATGAGCTCCATGATTAATATTCAAAGGCTATAAATATCACTCTTCTCATTCAACATTCTGATGAAAGCATATTTTGGTGCTACATAGCTAAACAAATGAAGCTGCTAAGTATATGTTATTTCCAAAGATTGTCAAACATATTGCAGGAAAGAGTGAATGACTCCCATCACACGGGTTGTCACATAACTGCAGTCAAAACCTAAAGAGTTTAGCAAGTCCAAAATCGATTTTCTTCTTCACCTCAGGTCGGCTTTCTAATAAAGAAGACGATCACTCGCGTTTGCTTCTATACTTGAAGAACAATTTTGTAGAACTTTGTACATTGACCCAAATAACTACGGGTGCAACGAGAGTGAAAGAGACAAGTACAAATAACTTGAGAAAGAGGAAGAACGTGAGATGTTTTAGGATTGAGTGAAAAGCGAGAGAGATAAGACCATCTCCATCCATAAGTCTCTTATTTAGAATTTTTTAACAATAAAAGTCTAATATATTAATATAATGTATTTTTCTAACTAAATTTAAATTCGAGAAAAAGAAATGGACCAATAGTAAGAAGACACATGGCTTGAGAATCTCTTATTATTTGTCTTATACTCTTTTAAGTCTCTTATTTAAGAGACTCATCTCCCTCTCTCTTTTCCCTTCTCATTATTTTTTATTTGTTTATTCTTAAAAAACTCTTCTAAAAATTTTCAATAGAGATGGTCTAAGTACGTAGAAATTGAGAAAGCATAAGAATGTAGTAACATAAATCTTAAAATGAAGGGAGATAATAAAGATGTTTTTTTTGTTTATGCTAATAACATTCATATAATTAAGTGGAAGTGTTAAGAAATAATAGTATTTTCGTACACAAAAACTTATTTTATTTTAGTAAATTTCATTGTAGTCAATAAATACAAACTGTCGTATATTCTAATATATTATCACTATTTCATAGCTAAACTCATATATTCATAATTATGAGTATATCTTTTAAAAATATAAAAGAGGTTAATTGTGGTACACCAACTTTTTCATAGTAATATTTATGAGTATATATTCCGTAACTGAATCTTTTAAAAGTCATAAATATTACAATTATTTCATATCTAAACTCATTATTTTCTTAAGAGTGATGTATGACATATTCTCTTTCACATACAATACACTAAGTTGAACAGTCAAATGTTTGAAAATTCTCTAAAGTTTGATTTTTAGTACGTAACATTAATTTCGAAAATTCTCTATATAATATCACATTTCTAGTGAGATATATGAAGGTTGTATATGTGATTAATTAAAAAAATTACAAGTCATTAGTTTTTGTCTGAGTAACTTTTAAAAAGTTTTTTTTATAGAAAAAATAACTTTGTAAAAGTTTATTAACCCCTTAATTATTATTGTACTACATTACACAATTATTTTATTTCTTGTGTAGTACTGATGTCAACGTGCGGTACATATGAACCCCAATGTCCCTTTTAATAACTCTTCTTTTTGGTGTAGAGTTTCTTCTTCATCTCTGTTTTCTATATAACTGTAATCGTCAACAAAATACATCTTTTAAAACTTTACTTTCAAATTTGTTTATTCTTCAGTCTTCGTTTCGTGTAAGCATTAAATCTTCGGTCTTCTTTCTTTCATATATCACTTTGGGAAGTGGGAGTGTGCTTTTCGTGTGTCCATGTTTCATTAACAAGTTACATTCGTGTGTTCAATCGTTTACAGATTGGGCTGCTTGATTTTAGAAACAAAAAAAACAGATTTCTAAGAAAAAACTGATTTTGGTACTGTTGAAGATTGATGGCAGATTCCTGAGTATAATCCAAAGTAAGTGCATTTCTTTATCTTTTTTTAATTAGATCTCTGAACAAAAGAGATCATTTGCGTCATTTGATTTGATTCTATTGCTTAACTTTACCAGATTGTGCAATTTGATTAAAATAATCTCTTAGTTTTGCTTTTTCTTTTGGAGTAAGTAACTGTTTCTTCATCTTCAGAGAGTTAAGCTTGGGCGTCTAAAGCAAGAAAAAGTTCTAAACTTTATACAAAATTCCCAGAATCGGATTGATCCAAAACATGTACCCTTTTTTCTCTCTCTCATTTTCCCAGAAAGTAATCTTTTTTGAATTGAATTAAATCATTAAAGAATCTATCTTTTGTGTTTTTGTTTTTCCAGTGTTGCTCCGAAAAAAGAAGAAGATTTTTTGTTTTTTTCTGGGAAAAAATGAGGAGCTTGATGATGGAGAGAGAGGTAAGGAATGAGATAGAGAGAGAAGACATAGATGACTTGGAAGAGACGCAAAACGAAGCAGATGATTTTGCGTCAATTCCTCCATGGAAGAGTCAAATCACTTTCAGAGGAATCTTTGCAAGTTTGATCATCGGTATAATCTATAGTGTGATCGTGATGAAACTAAACTTAACCACAGGTTTGGTCCCCAACCTAAATGTCTCTGCAGCTCTTTTAGCTTTTGTTTTCCTTAGAAGCTGGACCAAGCTGCTTACAAAAGCCGGAATTATGACTAAACCATTCACTAAACAAGAGAACACTGTGGTCCAAACATGTGCTGTTGCTTGTTACAGCATTGCAGTTGGAGGTTTGGCTAACTCTGACCATTTAATGTTGGATTTCGGGTAGGATTCGATTGCTTGAGCTTTGTGGTTGTGTGATTTACAGGTGGATTTGGTTCGTACCTTCTTGGTTTGAATACAAACACTTATATACAGTCAGGAATTCAAACTGAAGGGAATAATCCAGAAAGCACGAAAGAGCCTGGGATCGGTTGGATGACTGGTTTCTTGTTCTTTACTGGCTTTGTTGGTCTCTTAGCATTGGTTCCTCTTAGAAAGGTACAAACTTTAAGCTTCCTGATTCATCTAGCGGTTCCATGGACTGGGCTTAGCTCTATTGGTTTAATCTGTATTGCAGCATCTCTATTTGTTTGGTCTTGATTATTAAGTAATGCTTTCGCTTTTGTTCTGTTGACCAGATCATGATCATAGATTACAAGCTGACATATCCGAGTGGAACAGCTACAGCTGTTTTAATCAACGGTTTCCACACTTCTAAAGGCAATAAAACGGCCAAGTATTAACTCTATTGTGTTTTTGCAGTTTCTTAGCTCTCTTTTCCTGCTCCTCAAATTTTTGAATCTGAACATAAATGTTTGTATGCAGGAAACAAATATTTGGGTTTGTGAAGTATTTCTCATTTAGCTTCATTTGGGCTTTCTTCCAATGGTTCTTCTCTGGTGGTCCAGAGTGCGGATTCATTCAGTTTCCAACCTTTGGATTAGAAGCTTGGAAGAATTCGTGAGTGTCTTATATCCCTTTAACGTCTTTATAAACTTATAGAAACAGAATCCTGATGATCTTGATTTTTTTGTACAGATTTTACTTCGATTTTAGCATGACATACATTGGAGCAGGAATGATCTGTTCCCACATTGTCAATTTATCTTTGCTTTTTGGTGCTATTCTGTCTTGGGGAATCATGTGGCCACTCATTAAAGGTCTTAAAGGAGATTGGTTCCCATCAACTCTTTCTGAGAGCAGCATGAAGAGTCTCAATGGCTACAAGGTTCCAAAGAAACTAATCATTAAACTCTTGACCTCTCATTTTCAAAACATTGTTCATACTTTCATAAATTTGCAGGTGTTTATATCAATCTCACTGATTCTGGGAGATGGGCTTTACCATTTTATCAAGATACTTCTTATCACAGCAAGTAACATATACGCAAAGTTAAACAATCGTCACTCTGGAAAATCTCGTAAGTTTTTATAGATAATATACATCAAAAGATACTGAAATCAAATTGTTTCCATATCTCTGATATTCAAACGTAAATTACAGATTCGGAGAAAGATAAACAGTCTATTGCAGATCTTAAAAGAGATGAGATTTTTGTAATAGACAGCATTCCTTTATGGGTTGCAGCAACTGGATATGCAGCGTTCTCTGTTGTCTCGATCATCGCGATCCCTATAATGTTCCCTGAACTCAAATGGTACTTCATTGTAGTGGCTTACATGTTAGCTCCATCACTAGGTTTCAGCAACGCATATGGAGCAGGACTTACAGACATGAACATGGCTTATAACTATGGTAAAGTCGCTCTGTTCATCTTAGCCACTATGGCCGGGAAACAAAACGGTGTAGTCGCTGGACTAGTCGGATGTGGATTGATCAAATCGATTGTATCGATTTCTTCTGACCTTATGCACGATTTCAAGACAGGACATTTGACTCTGACTTCTCCGCGGTCTATGCTTGTGAGCCAAGCAATCGGCACGGGGATTGGTTGCGTTGTGGCTCCTCTAACTTTCTTCCTGTTTTACAAAGCTTTCGATGTTGGAAACCCTGAGGGAGAGTATAAAGCTCCATACGCTTTGGTATACAGAAATATGGCGATTCTTGGAGTTGAAGGTTTCTCTGCTTTGCCTCAACACTGTCTTCAGCTTTGCTATGGATTCTTTTCCTTTGCAGTGGCTGCGAATCTCGTGAGGGATATGTCGCCGGAAAAGATCAGGAAGTGTGTTCCATTGCCAATGGCAATGGCGGTACCGTTTCTTGTTGGAGGGTACTTCGCCATTGATATGTGTGTTGGGAGTTTGATTGTATTTATGTGGAATATGAGAGATCGGGTTAAAGCCAGTTTAATGATACCGGCGGTTGCTTCCGGTTTAATATGTGGAGATGGTCTTTGGATTTTACCCTCTTCGGTTCTTGCTCTGGCCGGAGTTAAAGCTCCGATTTGTATGAGCTTCATGCCGAGCAAATAGTTAGAATTGAAAATATAGCTTTCTCATGAGTTTTAATTTTTGTGTATAAGATTAGATAAAGAAATGTTCAGGATATGCGAAAATAAAAAGAATTTAAGAATCGTGTTGTGAAAAATTTTCCGGCCAGAGTTTAGAAAATAAACACTCATTCTGTGGTATTACTATTCTAGACAATTTTCACTTCTTGTCTTATTGCATGTGTTTTTTATTACGTTTTATCATTTATAAATTTTATTTGTCAACCAATAACCATAAGATCAATAATATCCGATATATACCTTAAATTTTTCAACTGAAATATGGTGAGATCCGAACTCACCACTTAGTGCCAAAGTAGATCAGAAACAAACCAATTTGATTATATGTGATGAGGGCCTCGACAGAGAGATCCTCATATACAAATCTATAAACTCAACCTTGGTGAGTCCGAGCGGATAGAAACTAGGATGATGGATATGAACTCGCGAGAAGACCTTAGTTGAGCCGATTCACGTGATATGTAGGCGGATAGTGGATCGAAGATTGCTACTCGAAGGTATGAAAACCCTTGTGATAAGATCACAAACCTAAGTCTAAGTGATTCCACACAAAGACATATATTCAAGATCAACCAAAATCGAAAAGTGTTATATGATATTTATAGTTTGATTATTCTTGCCCAACTAAGAGTGATAATCATAATGGTGTATCCTTGAGAGTCTTTGGCATGTGTAGGAAGTATGCGACTCAGGTCACATCATTCCCTCCTTTTTTTTTGGGTCTTTTTCTCAAAACCAATTTGATTTGTTGAGACATGCTTCCTTTACTTTCTGCTTTATTATTTTTTTTTCTTTTTTTTTTGTCTAAGATAAAGATTAAACAACAAAGGTGAGTGATAAGAAGCAGTAGATCTAGAGCTTAGTGACTCCTGAAACTATTAAAACTAAGCACACACGAAACGAATATTGGATAGACACAACCTGAAGTAGGAAACTTCGGTTCTGATACCAAATAATGAGGGCCTCCACATAGATATCATCGGTTATAGATCTATAAGATCAACATTGATGAGTCCGAGCAGATAGAAACTAGAATGGTGGATGTGAAATCCCGAGAAGACTTTGGTGAGTCGATTTATGCAATAGATAGGCATATGGTGTTACGTAGATCACCACTCTAGAGTGTGAAAGCCCTTGAGATCACAATCCTAAGTGTAAGTGATTCCACACAAAGACATAGATTCAAGCAATAATATTAGTGAAGGAATCCACACATCACTAATTAAGTGATCCTAAACAAACCGAAGTTCAATGAAGACAAAACCTTATAATTTTTTTTTACTCAATTTCAATACTGTTTTTATAATAGAAACAAGAGAATTTAAATATAATCAACAAAATCTTAAAATAAGGAAACAAATAAATAACCATAAGAGTGAAAATTATAATGGTGTATTGCTTGATTCTTCTAGTCCATGTAAAAGTGAAATTTATAATGGTGTATCTTCGGGAGTTTGTAGGAAGTATTCGACTCAAGGTCACATCAACATGGTTCTTGGAACAAAATGTTTTATATTTCATTGAAAATTATTATGTTAATATATGTTTTCTTTTTTCACCTGGGTCACCAACTCGACTAGTCAATGTATTGGATAATATCGTAAGACCATATACAACGAAGATGTTGAAAAATGGTGTTAAAACAATTATTCTCTGACAAAAAAAAACAGTTATTCAAACAGTTGAATTGCTTTAATAAGGGTATTAAAATGAGTTTTGAATATGAGGTGGATTAAACTTGAATTAATTCAATGTGTTGTTGAATAAAGAAAAGACAACAATGTCGTGTGTATTTACTGATTTGTTGTTTCAATTTTAAATATTTTTATTTGAGTAAATGATCAAAAATGTCCTATTAACTTAGCTAAATTAGATAAAATGTCTATTTTCAAAAAAACTCTGAAAAATGCGTAGCTTTTCCACAAGTTCCGGAAAATATTATTTTCATTTATAAAAAGATAATTGCACTCTTGTTTTCTCTTTTGTAATCTATGTTCTTTTTTTAGTCCATATTTTTCTTTCATGCATTACCAAATCTCCTATTTATTCTTCTTAGATAATATATGTCCAATATTGCTTTTTTTTTAAGTTCATTTTCTCTTCCCATGTGTAAGCAAATCTCCTCATCATGTTATGCTATAGGAGATAATTTATATCCATGTGATATATATTTAATACATGTATCCCAATAGGTTAAAAAATCTTCTTTAGTTTATTCAATGTCTATGTCCCCTTTTATTTAATTAATGTCCCACAATATTTCTTTTTTTTTCTTTCTATCCTTATACCCTAAACAAAGGACATTTCTAGTGAATTTTTTAAAATAGGGTAATTCATCTAATTTTGTAACTTAATAAGGCATTTTTAGAGATATCTCTTTTTTATTTTATCTTACTCTTTTAAAATCAGTTATCTAAAATTATGCTTTCTCTACAGAATAAGAATGAAAAAATAATGTTATTTCTCAATAACTTTTTGTGTGTGTGTGGTAGGCTCTATATAATTTTTTTTCTATTGTCTTCCATAAAATTTTCCTAAAAACTTAGATATTTTTGTTGAAATAGGTCCAACAATAATCCTTTCAACACCTGATATTATTTGCAATATATTTTTCTTCACCTGAATCCCAACCATAAACAATTTCAAAATTAATTTTCCAACACACAACACAATTAAAATATATCGGACTATAGGTTTTCACCAGATTTTACAATGAGATTGTTCTAAATTATCATCTACTAGTAATAAGAACAGTGCTTTGGACTAAACTTTTGTTATTTTTACAGTGATTTCACTAATTAAACTGATATCAGTATGTTTCCTAGACGATTTTATTATTTCCAGAAAAACAAAAACAAATGACGTTATTGTTCAATGATTTAGTAAATGATTTATTAAAACGAATTCAAAATTAAACATATTGATAAATTATATAACTAACAGATCAATGAAAGAGTGAAACTAACCAGCGAATTCGAGTAGAAATTCCATAGAATCAAACAAAATGAAAAGCTTTTCGTTGGAGTCACCATTGTTGTCTATGAAGTATCACTCTCTACGGGACTCCATTTCTTTTCTCTTCTTCAGTATCAAATTTTGGTTTTAAGAACGTTTTGATATAAGAATACAGTAAAAAGACATAAAAATCGTATTAATTACTCTTTTTTATTTCCTGAAATAATTGAGGAAAAGTTATGTATTCTTATTCATGAGTCAAGTATTTATACAACATTCACATTGCCTATTCTAGATTAAATAGAATCTCTAAGGTATATCCATACAAATATTTTACATATCCTAATACCCCCTCAAATAGATAGTTCAAAATCTCGTACACCTAACTTGGACAATAAATCCGTTAATGTTGTTGTTTTAGTGAACAGGTCTGCAACGTTCTTTTGGGTGTTGATGTGAGGCGTTCGTATAAGACATGAAATGACAGCATCTATAACTTCATGACAATCGGATTCGATATGTTTCGTTCATTCATAGTAAACCGGGTTGGCAGTAATATATATTGCAGCTTGGCTATCACAACTAGTGTAATCGGATGAGGATGCACACAGCCTAGTGTGTGAAGCAATTCTTTAATCCATTTCAGCTCTTGTGATGTGTATGTCATCGCTATGTATCTGGCTTCAACGGATGATGCCAATAATATGTTTTGCTTCTTTGTTTTCTAGGAGATTGGAGAATCTCCAAGATACACAAAATAAGTGGATAAAGACCGCCATGTACACAGGCAGGCAGCTCAGTTAGAGTCGCAATAGGCTGAAATCGTGAGGTTGCTATCATAGCAAAGTAATATATCACATTGTGGCGTCCCTTTTAGATAATGAACCACCCTGAGTGCGGAATTGCAATGTACGGTCAGAGGTGCTTGCATGAAATGAGAGAGAATGTGTACTATATAGCTCAAATCTGGTCGCGTTAAGGAGAGATAAATTAATCTCCCAACAAGATGCCAATATTGTTCAGGATTGTCAAATATTAGCCAGTCGATGTACCAAGTTTATGATTCAACTTAATGGGTGTAGAGACGGGATGAGAGTCAAGTAGGCAGGCTTCAGCTACGATCTCAAGTGCATACTTGCACTATGACAAACAAACTCCATCTGGGCCATGTGTTACTTCGATACCAAAAATATACTTGAGCATGCCTAAGTATTTCACGTGAAAGCACTTATTCAAAGAGTCCTTAAACTCTTGAATCTTGCACAAGTCATTACTAGCCACAATAAAATCATCAACGTATACAAGAAAATGTAGTATAGTTGTACCTTCCGTTAGTGAGAACAAAGAGTAGTCTTGGTAACTATTTTTGAAGCCAAGTAATTTTAGAGCGGTGGATAGCTTTTGAAATCAGCATCGTGGTGCTTGTTAGAGACCATATAATGACTTCTTTAAGCAACATACACTGTACGGATTTGAAGACTTAAAACCCGGAAGAAGCTTCATGTACATTTTTCATCATCGAGATCGCCATGTAGAAAAGCGTTATGTACATCCATTTGATATACTTCCCAATCCTTTGCAGCCACTACACTGATGGGATAACAAACGGTGGTTAATTTGGCGATGGGTTCAAAGGTTTCGTCATAGTCTGTGCTTTTTGTTTGGCGATTTCCAAGAGCAACTAATGTGCTTTGTACCTTTTGAGAGTTGCATTGGAATTGAACTTTAGTTTGTACACCCATTTGCTTCCAATAGCCATTTTCCTGGAGTTAAATAGACCACATCCCATGTTTCATTACTCTTGAGAGCTTCAATTTCTTTCTTTATAGCATCACACCACTCTGTTAGTAAGACTGCATCTTTGTAGTGTTTTGGCTCATTACTATCGAGTATAGCTGCCATGTATGCGATGTGTTTTTCTAAAAACCTAGAGTCAGATAAACATTCAGATATGAGATAAAAAAACCTTACTTGAGACCGAAGAGGACTGATTGGAATGTGCGAGTGGGACGTGAGGTAGTGAGGAGTGTACATGTTTGGTGACAAAGTCTTTAAGTAAAACTGAAGGTTTTCATGTAGGCTAACCTCTTCCCAAATCATTTTTTTTCTATTTGTGATACTTGCGGACCTATTATCAGAGGTGGTGAGGACGAGTCAACGAGCTTAGGACTTTGAGTATGCTCGGAGACACTCGGTTATGAGTTAAATGCAATTTCTAGTGAATCTGGAATTGGAGTGGGAGTCTCAGAGGTCGAAGTAGCCGGCTGTGCCAAGAGTTATTTAGACGTTCCATGCACAAGTACCCAATCTTCATTGACGAAGTCATTACAGGATGGCGACGATGACGTCTCATGTACGGGTGTTGCTGCAAACGGAAATTGATATTTGCGGAAAACAACATCACGACTCACAAAGAATTTATCCTCCTCGAGATCATATAATCGCCACCCTTTTTTACTCGGTGGATATCCCACAAAAATATGTTTACGACTTCGTGAAACAAATCTATCCTTTGTAGGCGAGCAGTGATGAACATAACAAACACATCCAAACATCTGCAAAGTTGCATAAATAGGTTTCTTATCGAAGAGAACCTCATAAGGTGTTTTCTCACCAAGTACACTAGAAGGTATTCGGTTGATCAGGTGTGCCGCTGTCAATATACTCTCTCCCCAGAATTTTATTGGCAACTTATTCTCAAAAAACAAGCATGTGCGACATTGAGTATGTGTCTGTATTTGCGTTTGACACGTCCATTTTGCTGAGGTGTGTTTACACATGACGTTTGATGTTGTATTCATGATTTTTGAAAGTAAAATGTTAAGCACATAAACTCAGTTCCATTGTCACTATGAAACATCTTACCGTTTTGTCAAATTGTCTTTGCGCCATTGAACAAAAATTATTTATCAACTGCGACCCCTCTGATTTTTGGACATAAAGAATGTCCAAACACAGTGGGAAAAATTATCCACTAACGTGAGAAAATAAACAGATCTGAATTGTGTTGGTGTACGATACGGCCACCACACATCACAATGAACGAGTTCAAGCAAAATGTAGTTTTATAAGACTTTTTGCAAAAAATTGGCGTGTTTGTTTAGCACGCAAACAAGTTTCACAACATTTGATAAACTTTACAGTACTAGAAGATTTTCGACACCAGACAATAAAGACAAAGCAGAAAAAGGTTGATCCAAACAAGTATGCCACAGGTCAGCTTTGATACTTTCGTTAGTAGCCTTGCAAACACGAGCAACATGTATCCTCGTAAAGTAGTACACTCAATCATGTTCTTCAACCACCCTAATCAAAGTTCTCGTGAAACAGTCCTGTAAGAAACAAAGAGCATTAATGAAGATCGCGATACATCTATTTTGATTAAGCTATGTGGCAATAGAAATAAGACTGCAGTCAAAATCAAGAAAAAATAGAACATCCGATAACTCGTATTAGTCGAGTCTATTTATCCTAGAAGACACTTATTCTAGAAGCAAAGGAGAAAAAGTTTTAGGGCAACATAGCCATTTGAAAAAAAGAAAAAAATAGATTGTCCCAAGATATGGTTCCAATTCTATTTTTCCTTTTTTCTATTTTCCCTTTTCTTATTTTTTCTTTTTCCTATTTTTCCTTTTTCTACTTTGCCTTTTCTCTCTTGTATCTCCTTCTATATAAACATTCATTGTAAGATGTTTTCATAAGTAAGAAGAAGAGAAGAGTCTTCTCTAATATTCTCCCTTAATTCTCTCTTTATTTTCCGCAAGTATAGTTAATCTTTGGTGTTAATTCTAACATGGTATCAGAGCAATGATTCTCGGCCATTCTCTTCTTCTTTAATCTCTTAATCTTCTCAGGTTTCTCTTATCTTATTCGACTTTTTGCAAAGCAAGAACTCCAAAAACAGAGGAAAAGATTTTCAAGTCTTCTCTACAAAGGTACGATCTTTCATCAAGTTTCAAGCTTACGGGTTTTTTGATTCTCAGGGATAAGGTCGTGAAGAAGTTGTGTTCGTATAAACAATGGAATTCACCCAAGCTAAGTCTCCTATGGTCTCTGTGACACTCAAGGCTGTCAATTATCTATTTTGGGGCTCGAACATTGAAGACCACACTTTGCACAAGAAGAGGTTTTTGGAGCCACGTTGTAAGGGAAAGACCTCCAAGGGAATCTCTTTATAGTGACGTGGACGAGGATGATTTTCTTGATGATGATGATGAATGGTTTTAAATGGACCAAGCTGTCAAGTATATCAATCCAAAGCTCTCTAGATCCGCCAATCCTTCAGGGTTACTCCTATTGTGAGACGACTAATGAGTTAGTAACATAGAACCAGCTGTGGGAAGTGTTGTGATAGCAAATGGAAATAGGATATCGGTTAGTGGAGTAGGGAATCTAGATCTATTTGATAAGAAATCTAGGGCCTTTTATTTACCGAGTTTACCTCGAATCTGTTATCGGTTAGGATGGTTGCTTTGGGACTTAAATTGTTATGCTATCTTCGGACCTAACGATGTGAAATTTCAGGATATTGATACCGGACCCTTGCTTGGACAAGAGGAAAGTGCAAGACTTTATATTATTGAAGATCCTAAGTTCTTATCTTGGAATAGTCGCACTAGTTCGATTGTGTCTAATTCGGCTATTGGAAGCCTTAATAATCGTGTTTGGCATGCTAGAGTTGGTCATCCACATTTTCGTGCTATGAAACTTATGTTGCCTTATCATTTGTTTGACAATATTGATTGTGAAGCTTGCATTTTAGGAAAACATTGCAAATCAATTTATCCATTATCTTCTACTATCTATGAAAATTATTTTGATCTTGTGCATTCAGATGTTTGGACTTCTCATTTTGCCTCTAGAGATCACCATAAATACTTTGTCACATTCATAGATGAAAAGTCGAAATATACATGGATAACCCTTATGCCATCAAAAGATAGAGTCTTTGATCCCTATAAAAATTTTGAGGCTTATGTAACTAATCACTTTAACTCAAAATTGAAGGTACTTAGGACATATAATGGAGGCGAATACATGAGTAAAACCTTCCAAGAGCATCTAACCAAACAAGGGATCTTACACCAAACAAGTTGTCCTTATAACCACAGCAAAACGGGGTTGCGGAGAGGAAAAACCGTCACTTGATGGAAGTTACAAGATCCATTATGTTTCATATGAATGTCCCTAGAAGTTCTTGGGGCGGTGCAGTCATGACAGCATGTTATCTCATTAACCGGAGATGAGAGAGAAAAAAAAAGAAGAGAGAGTAAAAATGACGAGATAGAGTAAAAAAGTAAAAATGAGGAGAAAGACTAAAAAGATAATACCGAAGAAGATAGAGAGTAAAAATGAGGTGAAAGAGGAAAAAAAAAAGAGAGGAGGGATGGTTAAAAGGAGAGAGAGTAAATTGGAGGAGAGGGTAAAAAGTAAAAATGAGGAGAGAAGATATAAGAAAATAAAATAAAAGTAGAGAGAAGAATAAAGAGAGATAATAATATGTTAATATAGATTAAGAATATATGTTAATTTTCTCAAGGTATTTTTGTCTTTTTATTCATTTTTACAAATTTATTTATATTCAAATGCATTATCCAAACACATTTAAATTTTTATAAAATTTTGAATGATTTTACCAAAATTATCCATGCTACATCTAGATGAAGCATATGATTGTGTCTAAGAAAACAATAATTTACATCTTCATTGAGATGAATCATTTGAATGGACAAAAAAACAATACCTAGCTCACACTTCTGGAAATGTATCTTCAGACATGGAAAGTGGTTCAAAAAGTCCTATGCTTTGGCCAATGTGATGGCATCTTGCAAGCTTGGATAACAGTACTATCTTCACACCAAATTTCTACATTGAACATAGGTAAATCCCGGATGCTTTGAGCACTCTAATCAGCCATGTAAAAGACACCAATGTTTGGTTAGTAGCTGGAATAACTGCAACTCGAACATGGAACAATGTCTTGCACAGTAGTCACGGAGAATGCATGAGTTACCACTCAATGGTTTATTGCTTTTCCAGGAAACATTTTTGAAGTTTATATTCATAATTTGAAATTTTCGGCATCTAAATTTGGATTATGCGTGGCACTTGACTTCAATTATGAAATAGCATAACAGAAAAAGTTTAGCTTGAAAATAGCTATCTGTTTCTGAAAGAAAAAAAAAGCTATCTAATAGCAGCCAAACATTATAATCAAACAGTGGGCGGCCCAACTTGGTTAATCACTATTTTCGTGGAAACGCACTACAAGAATACATAGAGTTTACAACTCCAAATTTCGTCTCTAATTAGTTGTTAAATTCCTTTACAACTAATTAGGGACGAAATGTGATACGTTGTGTCCTTATCATCGTAAAACACAAAACGTTGTAAATCAGTTGTAAAAATGTAACAACGCGCAAATTTTGATGTTAGAGCGTCGTAAAATTAACGTTGTAAAAACGTTGTAAAATAAGACAAACGTTGTAAAATTGATGTTAATAAGTACAATGTGAAGGTGTTGTAAAGCTTACAACGAATTAGAGTCGAAATCATTTACAACTAACTAAGGACGAAACATTTTACAACTAATTAGGAACAAAACATTACAACTCATTAGGGACGAAAGATTACAACTAATTAGGGAGGAAATCTTCATAACAACTTAGAGACATTTGTTGCCAACGATATAGGGAAAAAATATATATATTTTTGTATTAATAAAATATTTATTTAATAAATTTTGTAATTTAATAAAAATTTTAGGAATTGAATTATTTTAATAAATTTGATATTAAAATATGTTTATAAAATCATTAAAATTACAAACTATTTATCGTAGAAGTTCACTGAACATATCCAGAAGTCGGTGGAGGGGCAACGGGCTCGTCCGGTATTGGTGAAGAAACCGGAGGAGTGAGACTCTCAGACCGTGTCTCTGGTACTGCTGAGGAAGTCGACCACGATGCAGTGCCATAAACAAGGTCACTGTAGTGGACACGACGTGTATGGTTACGGTGAGCCATATTGGAATATCTACAATGCGATTAAAAATATTTATCAATTTTATAATAACATATTTCTTCATAATATCTTAATTCCATCCTAGATTCTAAATTCTAATAAAATTCTAAATTTTCCATATATCCTAAATCTATAAACACTTACTACTTATATGGTAAAAAAAATTTAGAGAAGGTTGAGAGAAGAGTACCTTAGAGAGAGAATGAGAAGTGTGAAATGAGCAAGGAAGTTGCATCTTTCGTGGTGTATATATAGGACTTACGAGGCGTTGTAAAAACGTTGGCAAAATAAAAAACGTCGTAAAGGAGTTGTGAAAGTAGGGTCTAATTTACAACTCAAGTCTTGTAAAGGTGTTGGTAAACCTATTTTTAATTTCATTTTTTTTGTTTAATTTACATGTGTTTATATATAATTATATATGTTAAACTTATGTTATTATGATTATATAAATTAAACTAAAATTATTTAATAGAGAAAATATATCCAAATTAAAATTGCAAAAAAAAAAAAAAAATAGAAACCGCGTCGTAAAGGCGTTGGCAAGAGGTAACGTCGTAAAGACGTTGCTCTTTGCCATCACCTTTACGACGTTTTATAAAGAAACGTCGTTGAGGCGATGGCAAGGAGCAACGTTTTTACGACGTTACCTCTTGCCAACGCCTTTAAGACGCAGTCTCTATTTTTGTTTGTAATTTTAATTCGGATATATATATATATAATCATAAACATATTTATAAACATATATATATATATATAATCATGAACATATGAAAAACATACGAGTATAAACATATTTAACCATATATAATATAGAATTATATAAAAATATATACTATATATATATATTAAAACGCAAAACAATAAAATAAAAATAAAGTGTTGCGTCGTAGTCGACGGCAACACAAAACCTCGTAAGGGCGGTGCCAAACATCATCGACGTTGCCAACGCAACTTCAAGCCGTGAACTTTAACGGATCTCTACATTGGTTAGCTCATGATGGACCCATCGCAGGTTATAACCCTAACATAAGGATGAATTCATAATCATACATCGTTCCCAAGGCCATCTACGCATCATTCAGCTTGTTTGCTATCCCTTTCCTGGTTAGTAACTATAAACCTAATTAAAAAATCCTAAATATCATGTTGAAATTAGGGATTTTGTTTTCAATTAGGGTAATTAGATAGTTTAAAAGGACTTAAGCCGATTTAGGTGGCAAACTAGTGAAAGTTCGTATTTTGGCAAATCTGTGAAAGTTCGTATTGTATGGTTTTCCTTATCTTTATTAGAAAAGCTTATGATGTTTGTCTTTGCTTTATTCTTTGTAGAGGATCATCAGCATCTTCGTATGTGGACACTCGTGGATTACAAACAATCTAAATGGAGACAAAAACATGATCCTCTGTATTTCAAAGACATGATTTCTGATATTCCATGGATACAAGACTACATGCAGAGATATAATCTGATGACAACTGACAAACACAATTTGGCCTACGTCATGACATTTTTCATGTGTCTGAGTGATCCAGAATCAGATTACAACAGACAACGGATCATTAGTCCACAACCTTTACATTGCGATCCAAGCAATCCTCTTGTCGTTTACTTGTATTTACCGGAAAGTATCGTCTCTCTTGATGTCACAACAAAGAAGCTGAGTTTAATTACAAGAGTTAGCAACAGAGACCAGAATAGACATTTCCTGAAGCATTATGACAAGGTGGTACCAATGACAATTCAGTTTGATCCAACATTAGTCCAAATACGAGAATTTACAACGTATGTAACTAACCAAAAATATCTAATTTAAAATTTCATATTTAAATCGTTGTAAAGTATTGCGTCCTTAAAGACTTGTAATTTGAGACGTTTTTACAACGAAAATTACTATTTAACTACGTTTTTACGTCGTATGTTAGATTTTTTATATAACCACTTACGTATCACAAAAAACGTGTGTACATACTTTCCAATTTCGTTTTAAAGTAGTTGTAAATAATAAACTTCGTAAATAAGTTGCAAGTGAGGGACAATGTTACAATGAAATGTTTAGTTAAGGATAGAACGTTGTCAATACATCGTAAAGTGCCAACGCTGTTATAACGAAAGTTTTCGCTGTCATTTTACAACTCCTTTACAACGTAACAAAATTGAGTTGTAAAGGAGTTGCTAACTCGTACGAGTCTTTCCATTTTGCAAACTAAATAGTACCGAATGTATAGATAAGCCTTAAATATATTCGAATGTGGAACAAACTAATGAATTATTCACCCTTAGACTATTTTGGTTGTTCAGTTGGCTGCGTAGTGCAAGAAACACAATCACAACAGGTGGTGTTTCTTTTGTGATAAAACAACAAAAATCATTGCTTAATCTATGCACTATAACAAATCTTTAATCTTGGATATTTAGCGAATCAGTAATTTTGTTAACAGAATTAATAACTATACTAGAAATGCATATATAGAAACACTACAAGAAAATATATTTTTTAGCATGAGAGTTATGTTATCATACATGTTACATAACGTTTTCATAAATGCTATAATATCGACAACTAGTTGGTTCTACACATACGATACCATTAATTCTTTATATTTAAAGAAACTTGCAATGTATACAAAAAAAAGAACTACTCTAGAGGACACATGCTCAATATTATGTATGAGCATTAACAAACCAAAATCTAAATCAGATTACGAAGTTATGTATAGTACTTTTTAGTATACCTTCTAAATTGTAGTTCACCTTACAACTGGTGAAGATTGGGCGGTTTAATGGAAGCTCAAAGTACAAGTACAACCCATACCATTTACTTCGCCACCTGACTTCTCTTGGAACTCTTACAAAATATTTATATAGTCTTTGCCAAATCTACAATACGACAAAGGAGCATTTAATTTGTTCTGACGTGTGGTTGTCATCAAAACTATTCTCTTTGTTTTCCTTATTTTTTTCCCTTATCTCTTTTTTAGTCTCCTCCGCTACATTTTTTCGGCGAATTTTTTTTGATAAAATTTAGATGCTATTAATTTAAATGAAGCTGAGTTTCAAATGTTTTAAAAAATATAAGTTAAAGCCCAATGACTTAGAATCTGTTTAACCCACTATTTAGAGCCCATAATGCAGAATTGGCAAGTGATGGTCTCATTATGGGAGACAAGAAGACGAAGCGGTCGTTCACGAAATGAAGAACCATAGTTGGAGCAGAGAGCTTGCTAGCACCGAATTGTGAAGTCTGATCGCATCAATTTCATACTTGATTGGTGATTTGATGTTTGCAATAAGAGCTTGCAGAGGTTTATTGAGATGCATGTGTAGTCTATTGTTTCGTTCAGACCAGATGGAGAAAAGAGAGGCTTGGCAGATAAGGAGGAGGAGATAACGATCGTGTTTCCCACATCTGAGAGAGATGAGATCTGCGAGCATGTCCTCCCACTCCATTGGAAGTCTTGGCGCAAGTAGATTTTGTGTTAAACCACTCCAGATTTCAGAAGAATAGTCACACTCGAAGAAGAGATGATTACGGTTCTCTGATTGTAAGTTGCAGGGGGAAACAGAGATGAGGAGTACTAAGACCCCAGGCTAGTAAGCGGTCACGCGTGGGGCAGTGATTCAAGACTAATAGCCAGAAGAGTGTTGAGTGCTTAGGTATGCCTTTTTCAGCCAAATAATATTTTCCCAGTTAACAACTGGATTATCTCCTCTAATGTGTTGGTAGATTAGGCCATAACCAAAAGATTTGCTTGCTTTACCATTTTGTGTCATTCATGAGTGTCTTGAGAATCAGCTAAGCTGATGCTTGTGAGTGCTATATGTAACTGCTCTAATTTTGTAATCTTGCAGGTGGAAGACGCCAATAATCCACATCCCAAATCAAGTCTAGTTTTGCAAAGAGTGTGATACATGTTAGTTTCAGTCTTTGAATCCCAATGAACTCTATCAAGGGCCCAAATATTGTCCCCGGATCTTTCCAAAAGCTGCATGTGTTCCCATTGCCAGATTTTAATCTTATCTATTGCAGTGCAGTAGTGCAGAGTTTCAGCACTTTTTTAAAGATCCAAGTGCGATGTTGAGATACTTTGATATCCCAAAATTTTCGGTCTTTGATGACATTTTCATGAATCCGGGCAACCCAAATCAATTTTTTCGGCAAAATTGGTTCACTGCTCATGTCCTTCTTGTGCTTGTATACTTGATGGGAGGAACGTGGTTACATACATGGGTTAGTGATGAAGCAGAAGCTAAAATAGATTCAATAATATTTGTAAGTTCTAAAAATTCCCAAATAAAAAAAAAAAAAGATTGAGAATACCATCCGTAGTGTTTATGAAAAGCTCTTTATATTAAAATATTAAATAATAATTTTTTTAAAAAAAACTCTTAATAGATTTGAAACCCCTAATTCTAATTAGAATACGCCTTGGAAGGATGGGGAATGCATGAGTGTGGCACATCCCTTCTTCTCTTGGAATTGGACAATGTTTGGGAAGCCTGTCTCAGCCACGGCTTCAAGCCTCTCTTGGCTTCATCTCAGTAGTAACGCCATGACTACGAAACATAAAACGCATAAATAGTTGTATGCTTATCAAGCTTTTGGTCTTTTATGATATCGTTAATTACTTTTTCTGGTTTGCTTTTACTGTTACTAGGGGATTGACCGGGGTACGTCTGGTTTTTGGTTTAGAATCATTTATGTGTAGTTTATTTTTTGGGTAACTTATCAAATTTTATGATTTGTGTTGTATTTCTGGAATGAAACGTATGTTAATCAGAAATGGATAATTTTATTATTATTTGGAATGGTAAAATTAAAGATATGTTGCCCTATATATTGGACAATTTTTATTTGCATAAAGCCAACTTATTATGCAATCATGGTGGTAGATTTGGTTGCATGCTAGATTATTAATGACATCTCGTCCTTTGAATGTTTGAAGACAAATAGTGCAATTTTTCAGTTATGAGTTATAGTTATGAAGCAGACTTCAATCAGGATTCTGGTCTGGTTTTATTTATTATTTAAAGATCAAAAGTACATGTGTGAAATTATTTGAAGACCATACTTATAATATTATCTAAAGAACAATTTAAGAATATATCTTTTATTGAAGTAGTATTTATTTATAAAATTATATCATTGAAATATCCAAATTGCATAAGATGTTATTCTTTTCGAATAATTATATCAATAAGATACAATAACCTCAAATCCTTTTATAGTTTGTCTAAATTAAGAGAAAGGGAACAAATTATAGATATCAGAATTATTAGTTGGATTATAAACGGAAAAATGACATGTATATAAGATATTCAACCCAGTTATTTTGGATAGTATAAAAAATAAGAATAAAAAGTAAGTATGGACATTCAAAAGTGGTGAATATGTATAGTTTCAATAGAAGATTAAACAACTTCATCACTGTAAATCAACCGACGTGTAATATGGACATTCAAACATCTTTCGAATTTAAATAACAAATATTAAGTTACATATTATATAGTCTTTGGTCCATAAATATATTTAAAATTTAAAAGAAAACCTTTATTTTCAAAGATTTGTTTTAACAAAATCGAAATGGATTTAGTTAATAAAAATAGATGAAGAATTGGATGAAGAAGAAGGTTTAGTTTCAGGTAATTAGAGGGCTTTGATTTATGAATGACAAAATCTAGATATATTATAAACGGTTTAATATTAGTATTTTTTCCAAATGTATAATAACTAAATTATGTTATATAAGCTAATTGATTATATAATATATTATGAAAATTGTTTATTCTAAAGAAATTTTATTTTAAGGAAACTTATTTAAGTTTTTTCTTTGACTTGATTCATATTCAATTTAGGCTTTTCAAATATGTGTAAAAAAAAGATAAATATAGTTCATCTTACCTTACAATAAATTCTTTTGTTTCATGCAATCTCTTTATCAACAAATTATCTACACCTTGGATAAATGAAACCATTTGCAGGTTTTGTGTCATGAAACTTTGGATGACTTTATTAACGTACTGCGTATTCAACAAAACAAAACATTTGGATAGTAATGAATATTGAGTGGAAGTAATTTTACAGAAAGATGATCTCGTATTACTGCAACATTAAACCAAAAAAGAGGAAATAAGATGGAACTTGTGAATAGTATGGAGGGACAGGAAATTGACAAAACTTGTAACATTGAGAATGATTTTAAATTAAATCAAAGAAAAAACTTGTAATGTGAGGTGAATAAGCTGGTTTAGTTGTCTAGACGGGGGCACTTCTCGTTCTTCACGTCTTCATCGAATATTTTGTTTGGATGTGTGTTCCGAGCCTTGGAAAGAATTGCACAATCAGCAGATATGCGGTTGTTTATCCCGGACGCTTTCTCATTCAAGCCAACGTCGTTCAGAATAATACGGGAGATAGTGAAAGTTTGACGTGAAGCTTGGAAGTTGTACATTGACACTTTGATCTGGAATTTGCAAGTTTGGGCAATAATGTGTTTTAAACTTTCAAGAGTTTTAGTTTTTCGTGCTTCATTGTTATCATCTCCCTGGGTAAAAAGGTAACAAAGTTTGGTTATTACTTGTATGGAAGGTGTAGGTGTGTTTTTGAGGTGAAAGGGCATTGAAAATACCTCGATAAATGCGTTTACAATTTCAGAAGCTTTCCGTCCTACAAAGTTTGTCCCTTCACGATCAGAAATTACAAATGTTGTTGTGTCTTTGTTGTGGTCACAGACCCTTACTTCAAAGCGGTACCTACACATCCATTTGGATACAATTATGTGTTGTTTAGTTTGTGTTTGTGTTGGACATGTCCTTTTCAAATGAAAGCATAATGTGCAAACCTGATGAGGCCGACATTGTTGTATTTTAGACACGTGTTGCAGTAGAATGAGGAGCCCGATTTTTCCAACTTTGTGTTATAGCTACTGCACGAGATGTAGTACCAACCATATTGTTCATCGATGAAATCTATTGTAGTGAGATAGATAAAGCTTGCCGCCTTGTTTGTTTATCATTGGAAAGTAATTAATAATCTCGACGACTGTGTTACAGAGTTAAGAACTTGTAAGGTTATCAGTTTTGAAAAGGGACTTACCTATGGAGTTTTACTTTGCAGATACTATTGTAATTCTTTGATAGTCATAGTTTCCAGTTTTGTGATGAAGGATGATGCGCTTGAAACAGTCGGAAGTTTTTTGTCACTTCGAGATAAGCTGAAATGTGTTTTTGTTGTTATATTAGTGTCGATTTGGCTATCATTAGGAAATGATGGTAATCATGCAATAGCATCAAAGAATATACCTTTTGAAAAAACCTTTGGTGTCATCAACGTCATTGTCAAAAAAGAGGCGGGTAGGAAAATTAGGTGTGTAATGGGATCGAATATAAGTTGTAGTTGTATTCGGGATTAGTGAACAAGGAATTGAATATACCTCCTATAGATTTTGGGTTCACAGTAATGATGAGAATCACTTTTGGCTTGATGTGTCTGTTATTCCAGCGGGTCCTAAACTTTTTGGCAATGTTTCTCCATAAGCTAACACGGATTGAGTCACTACTGGATATTAAATGTTAGGTCGTTATCTTGAGAGAGAGACGTATTAAGCGTAAAGCTTGCGAGGGCTCACTCTTGATGTTGGAGGTGTAGAAACACTCTATCACTTTATCTTGTGTCATGTACTTGAGGTGTCATTTCTTTAGTGGATGTCAAGTGGAGGTTGTCACATGAAATTACGTGGAGCTCACCAATGACATCTAAAAGACGTAAAAGTAATTTCGAGTGGCGTGATGTTTATGTACTAATATTGTAAATGGGTAATGATTGGGTTACCGAAGAGGTCAATGTTAGTGTCAGCAATTGCAGAAAACTCTTGGAAAGTCTTTAGCCTAAACTTGTCTTCTTCAATTATGTGATCTCTGAGTGGTGCCGAGAGGAATGTTGTTTTTTCAGTGAATCAGATGGAGTGGTTGTAGTCGGAGACGCGGAAGTACTTCTTGCTGGGATTGACCATGGAGTTCTTCTATTTGTATACCGTGGTCACCATCAATTTTTCTTGAAACCGAATTGCCCGATTTGCCAAAATAAAACCTTGAACTACATTTCCATGCAGTCGTATTGATACAGACTAATCAGTGTTGTATATTTAGAAGAAATAGATTTCAATATACCTTGGATTCAAAGAGGAAGAATTCAATGCTTTTAATATTCTTCTTGTACGTATTAAAAAGCGTAGAAAAATTATAAGGAACAAAAAAATTTTAAAACAAAATGGGCTTGAAAAAGGATAAGCACATCAAAAAGAGACCAAGACATACAAAATCGAAGGCCTAAAATTTTGCAATTGTAGATTCGAGATAGCTGTGAGCATTGGTCGAATATTCATATTCTTTTGTTTCTTTTAAATTCTCTATGTTTGTGATTTTGATTCATAAATCATACTATCGTTTTCTATTTTCAATGTCACTTTGATAGATTTTTTGCTTTGCTTATATTCATATATCAAATAATATATATATATATATATATATATATTGTACCTTATTTGTTTAACAGTACAAAATATAATATAATAATTTTAAAATAAAAAATATACTGAAGCATCAGCACAAAAAATTGAATGACATGTCAATGTAAAAGTGGTTTTAAGAAACTTTTAACAAAAAAATTCCGTGATTTATAGAAAGTAAATGATGTTACCTTTCTCAATAGATGACGAATTAAAGAACTTATAAGCTAGTCATTTTTTTGGGACTAATATAAATTGGTCACTAAAAACATGTAAGTTGTAAAATTTAGTCCGTGAATTATGATTTTTTACTTTTTTTTGTTACTCTCCGTTGTTGCTTCGTTTGGATCAGTGCAAAACCCCATAGTAAAGTAATAATTAAACGAACAAATATGGAAGCTATAGATTTTAAAATCAATCAAAAAATTTTGAAAACCCGCTTAGCAGTATAATCTCGAAAGGAAGAAAGAAAGACAACGAATTTAAGGGTAACAAAAAGAGAAAAGAGGTATTCAAATTGTTGTACCTAATAAAGCAAGGGTCGAGAATATTTGACATTGATGATCTTTTGGAAAAACGCTAGGGGTTGTTTTTCACATGAATCATATTAGTTTGAGATAAATGAGAATATAAGAGATCACTAAAGATTAAACGAATTAGACAAATACTTGCAGTAGGGAACATTAGAAAATTGGAAGAGATACTTTTTTGATTAGTTTCAATAACATTTATCACTTTTAAATACATTGTGGATCAATGCCCATTTAGTTTTCATCGATTTTTTAATAAAACTAATGCTTAAACATAAAGTGTGTGATGTTTAAAAGGTGAGTCACTAAGTGAGTTCTTTAAGAATTTTTTTAGAAAATTTATGATGGCATGACATCATTAGAAGAGATTAAAAAATCTGATGTGGATGGCTTAATAGGTCTCAAAACCTTTCTTTTATTAGTATATATTATATTTGAAATAAATGAAAATCTATTGAGTCTTATGAGACATTTGTACTCCATCATTAACTTTTTTTTAATAGTCCATTGTAGTCTCTTCAGTTAACTTCTTAGATTAGTTAATTAAGAATTAATTAAAAATAGAATTCAATTATAAGACTTAAACGAAACTGTTGAAAAACTGACATGGTAAAAATGACTTGATCAACAAATTTTGCGACTCCATCAGTTCCATTTTATTAGATGTTTTGGTTGAATGTACACCTATTAAGAAAATTTAATACTTTCTCAAAAATTATTTAATATTTTACTTTAGTAAATTTTGACCAATCACATAAAATACTACAAGAATTTTAGTAGTTTCAAGGTAGAATAACATTAAATTTGGAAACTATAAAACATCTTATATAATAAAACAATTTTTTTGTAAAAACATCTAATAAAATAGGAGAGAGAGGCACGTCAACAAAAGTTTGCAATATTTGATAATTTAACAAAAGTTCGGGATTAAATTCAACCACTCGCGACTGATGAACTTTTGTCATCATTGTAATTGTCTCTCTCACGATGTGACAAGGTGCAAGTTGCTGACCAAGACAGTAGATATAGAAGCAAAACAGAGAGGGAGCTTCCAAAACCCTTGGAGAGGGCACATAGTTACAAAGGGGCTCTGGCTAATGGAAGTAAGAATATTCATTCTAGCAGAGAAGGCAATCCTTATCGCCTAGAAGCTACTGCTTTGTGATAGCTATAGATGATGTAACACCAGTATTCCAACTCTTTGAGGCAGCATATCACTTAATACCAAAATCTATTCATTTATTCTATAACTAATTAAGATCCCAAGTATTTAAATAAAAATAATAAAATAAAAAATAATAACCAAAAAATCTTCTATATAATAAAAAGGTAATTTTTTAAAAGAACAACTTTTAGTTATGTGTTATATTTATTTTTTGGACTGTGCTAGGTCCACTAAAATTTAGTTAAGTGTTTGTTACAAAATTATATAATACACTTAAAAAATATATTATCTAATACACTCAAAAATGGATTATACAAACATATTAATCTATTAATTAAATATATTCATTCGAGAAGATTATAGTACACTGAACCTATTCGTTCGTAATTAGTATAACTCAAAAATATAATTTATCCAAATTAGTATCATACTTCTACCATTACCTTTAATTTATATAAACTATGTACTACATTTTTTATGAGATTCGAAATCACATTTGTCCAAAGCAAATAACAATAACCAGTTTAATATTGTTTGAAATAATTATGGTGATTTATACATCTAAATATAAGTAAATATAAACATATAAACATAAATCATAAACTTCTAGAAAACTCTAGTGTAAACATAGACTCAACTATTTATACTTACTAATCTAATGAACCAAACTATACTAAATAGAGAACACATGTCCTGCATAAACTGATTTATTTATAATATATATATATATTATATTAATTTTTAAGATTTATATACATATTGTTCTTCAAATAAATCGAAATCAGTTTTTTACTTTTAAATATTGATATAATTGATTCATTTGAGAATTTAGCTTCAAATAAATCAAAATTACTTTAAATTTTATATTTTATATTTTAGCATTTATTTTGGTATATTTCATTATGATAACATAATTTTAAATAAAATATTTAATATTTGTATTGTTTCTAATATTTTATTGTTGCTAAATCAAAAATACATTTAAATTTTAAATTTTGTATTTAGCATTTATTTTGGTATATCCATAATCATTTCATAATTTAGCTATAGTATTTGAATTCTATTTCAATTTGTTATTCTAATGTCGATATAGTATGTGAAACTAACATAATTGTATGTTTTGTTATTTTAACCGCTTGATTTGTTGTTGTATGGCTCGACAAAGTCCAATCCATAATTTAAAAACCACTCCTAAAATTCTTTTTTTAAGTTACCATAAGGTAGCGGGTAAGAATCGAATAATGGTGCCAAGTTTTTTTTTTTTTTTTTTTTTTTTTTTTTTTTTTTTTTTTTTTTTAAAATAAGGTTTAAATGTCTCTCATCCCCTATATAAGTTTGACGTAATAGAAATCCATAGTCAACAAAAAGTATAAACAAAAAATTCTAGAAAATTTGATACATAAATTTATACGGGATTAACTAAAATATATAATCATGCTAAAATTGTATAGAAGCAAACAAAATATCAAACTCACAGGAAAAAAACAAAACATGCTTTAAATGTATTTTACAAAATTAATGTTGCAAATTTCACATGAAATCTACACATAAAGTATGTCGGTCTAAAAACTAGAGTTCATGTGAAGTTTACTATTTACATGCACATACTTCATTAGGTTATTTTTGTATTTGAATAAATGTTGACTCTTCAGATGCATACTTCACATGAATTCTGCTTTTTTGAAGGTTATATTTGCAATTACCAAGGATAATGAATATTTTTTGTAGATTTCACATGAAATCTACATAGTTTTGTTTCAAAATAGTAGTCTTCACACAATATCGTAGACTTCACATGAAATATACTCTATAAAATAGAGGCTACTTTTGCAATTAAGTAAGTTTGTCTTTTAGTACATAAGTCTACAAGTGAAGTCTCAGACAACACAAACTTCACATGAAGTCTTCAACGAAAAGTGGAGTAGACTTCAGTAGAAGGCTACTTTATATTGTAAATAGTTAATTTTTGTATATTAATTTTGCAGAAATCATACGTAGTGTCAATTAACGTAGACTTCACTTAAAATCTTCAAAATTTAAGAAAACTTCAAGTGAAGTCTGAGAATTCACACAAATTCCTAGATTTTTGGTCAAATAACCGTAATGTTGGTCAATTTAAAAAATAACCCCTCTAAGAAATGTAGACTTCAAGTGAAGTCTGCCTATTTTCTGAAGACTTCATGTGAAGTCTATGTAAAAGTCAAATTTTCAGTCAATTACAAAACGTACATATATTTCAACAGACTTCAAGTGAAGTCTTCATTTAATTTATTTTTTTGTATCCAAACAAGAATTTGTAGACTTCCCATGAAGTCTACTCTCCGAATCTAGAAAATAATCATATACAAAAATAGCATTTGTGTTGACTTGCAGACTTCATGTGAAGTCAATATGGAACAAAGACTTCACATAAAGTCTACTCTCTATAACTTTCCAAAATATCTAAAATTTAGCTAGATTTGAGTTAGAAATTATATTTACCTTAGTTCGATGCCAATAATATTTAACTAAACCGTTAATCATTACTTTTAGTTGCTACTAAGAATTTTGATATATTAAAATGAAAATTAGAGAGATGGATCAAAATGAAGAGAGAATGAGAGATAATATGGTTAAAGATTGTGAATAAGTAATAATAGCTCGAAATAGGTAGATTCATGAACATTTAGAGCTTTTTTGGTTGGTAATGGTTGTTGGTATAATTGAAAAAGATGGCATTTTAGTAAATATTCGAGATTAAATAAAATATTTTGGTAAATTTAGGTTACGTTGAAATTTGAAACAAAAAAAAAATGGCATTTTCAAAATTACATTTAAAAACAAGGGTAATTTGTTTGAATCAAAACCTCCCAACTTAATTAACAGCTTTCTCCTGGTCAAGAAAACTATAGCTTCAAATTAACGAGACTAATCATTAAAATCTAGTTATCATGAGCGAATTGAATAGGGAAACAAAATATTTTTACACTTTTTCAAAAAGCGGAGGATCGTTTCCTTCATCATCAGGTAGAGGTGCTTGACACCACTATCGAGTTCATCCATCTTCTCTCGAAACCCTAACTTTTTTCTTCATCTCTTTTTGCAGTATCCACCAAACACTACAAGAATGCATGCCAAAATCCGTCCGGAGTTCTGACTGGAACCGGACGGTCGGAATAATCCGACAAAATAACCGACAACTATCGACTGTTATGGAAATTTGGAAAACCAGTCAGAAACAGTTGGATATTTCCGATCGAAATCGACATCCCTCAGTTTCTGACCGGTATCGACAAGAACGGTTGGAAACGGTAGGAAAAAACACTGACCAGTTCCGACAAAAACTAGGGGGGGGGGGGGGGGGGGGGAATCTGAGCGGCAAACAATTTTGTTACGGGAAGCGTGTCCTGGAAATTGTGGACACGTGGATTGGGTTTAATTACACTTACCGACCGGGTCCTTCGAAAACCGACGGGGTCCGACATTATAACGCCAAAGCGAATTCGTTTCTTCCGTCTTCTTCATTGCATTCCACAGAGAAAAAAATCACAAATTAAAGAGGAATATCATGGCCGATTTCGATATAGCTTCAGGGGAAAGGGGCCAATTTTCTCCAACCAACCATCAATTATGTGAGTTCTTTGTAAACCTTTCTCAATTTCTTAGTTTTGCTTTAGACTAGGTTTTGCAATATGTTGATGATTTGGTGTTTTGGTGAGATCGTTGAGTTACTTTGATGATTCGGTGTTTTGGTGTGAACAATGACCTCGGTTTGTTGATGATTTGGTGTGAACAATGATCTCATTTTGTTAATAATTTGGTGATTTATCTTCCTAATGACCTCGGTCTTTTATTTCAGAACATTGCTTAGATAACACATACGGTATTTTCACTCGTGATGTAATTGTTAGTCGAAAATGTATCTATAGATGTTAGACAAAAGGTCATAGATAGATTGTACTTGACATTATATTAATGGAGTTGAAGTTTTGCATATCGGATGACTGAATCATGTATTACAAAGTGTAAAAATCAAGACAGTTTAAGATTATGCCTTTGATTGGCATTTTAAACTAGTGTTTACGATCTATTGTTCTAATGCATAATTATGAATCTATGTGACTACTTTAAAAACTATTGTGAATAAAATTATATTTTTTGTACAGTAGATTGAATCTATGTTTCCATAATTTTTTATTAGGATTAAAGGATATGTGTTCATTGATTAGTTTTGTTTTGAAATTTCCGCGAGTTGCTCCTCTAATCATATTCTTAGCAAAAATTATATATTTTTGTTTCTTTTACTTTTTTTTGTGAGTAATGACATGTAAAATATTATGTCATTTGTTATTGATTGGTGTTGTTACCATGGTTCTCGTGCTAAAACTTTTACGTTCATGACAACAACACTTATAATTCGGTATAATTATTGGAACTAAATCTTTTATATTTTTTTTATCAAAAATATTTAAGCAGTAGGAAGTGGTCGGAAATTTCCTACCTCTACTGATCGGAATTTTCCGACCACTATTGACCGGACCTTTCCGACAACCACTGACAAGGCTGTTCTGACTACTATTGACCGCGGTTTTCTTACCACCATTGACCGTTTTTTCCGATCACTGGAAGTTGTCGGAAATTTCCGACAACTACTTACAATATAGTACTTTCCGACCATCTCAAACCGACGACCATTTTTCTATCAATTGGTGTCAGAAATTGTATTTTTCCGACCATTATTGACAACTTGCGGCTTCAGAATCTGGTTTGGTTTCTTGTCTGCTACTATAAATTTTACGTTAGATCTTACTCAACCAAAGGTGTTTTGTTGTTTAAATAATTTGTTTTAAGGAAAGATTTCTCCTCTAAAACTAGGGCTGTTCAGTTTGGTAAAACCGAACCAAACCGACTCGATCCAAACCAAAAAAAAGTATGATTTTAGTTTTTGGTTATACTATACAAACCGTATAGATAGAAATTTGTCAAAACAGTAAAATAAAGATATGGTTTGGTAATAAACTGAACAAAACCGCTTAGTTAAAATATAATAGTTAATCTATATACTAGTAACAATCTCAATAAAGGTGATGTACGGTTGTATCTTTTCATTCATATCTTTTCATTTATAACTTCTATGTTGTATCTTTACTAATATTATATACTTACGACAATATAAAAATTAAGGTTCTATCCTTTTTTTTTAATATTTTTCATGAAGGGATACATTTCTTTATTATCAAAACTTTTAACATCTATTTACATCCAAATTATAATTCAAAATTTACTTATCGATTTAGCTTTTTGGGTTTTGATGAATTCATATTATAACGAGTGTTGCTACTCTATCTCTTTTAAATTATTCTAAGGAATTTGTCACTTTAAAATAATGAATGATTCAAAAATGAAGTTTACGAAAGCATTATTTTATTTGTAAGTATTCAATCATGAAATAATATTTTTTTTTATGTAAATATTTGCTTATGAAAGTATCGATTCTATGTTTGTGTCTTTTACTAATATTATTTACTAATGGATAAAAACAATTTAAACTTATGTCTCTTCATTATATATTTTCATGAATAGATTCATTTCTTTATAATCACATCTTTTAAAATTTATTTATATTTCCTTTACAATTTAAACATGAGTTATTGATTTAGTTTTGAATTTTGATGAATTCCTATCAACCGTGTACCAATGATTCTTTCATTCTAACATTTAAAATAAGTGAAATATATATAATTATCATTGGGAAAAATTTCAATTTAACTTTGAACTTTTTGAAAATGGTTGACTAAACCTTTAATTTTTTGTTGACTTTTAAAAATTCTCAACTTTGTAGTGACTCGGAAAATTTATGTCATTCATCCAAAATCGAAATTTCCTCTAAACTCAAAAGCCAAATCGATTTTAGAGATTCAATTAAGTTCTTATCTTCTTTCTAGAGAAAATCAAATTTGAGGTTCTTCAAAGGAAATATAAGAACTTAATAGAATTTTCAAAATCGATTTGGCTTTCGCATTTAGTGAAAATTTTGATATGGGATGAACAGCAGGTTCAATTTACCGACTCAACACAAAGTTAAGGATTTTTCAAAAGTTAACAAACAATTAAAAGTTTAATCAATCACATCCAAAGTCAAGGTTTAATCAACCATTTTCAGAAAGTTCCATGTTAACTTGATATTTTTCCCAATTATCATTTGAACCAAAGACATTTGAAGTAATGATATCAATGCATAATATTTTAAAAATATATGTATGAAAAAGTAATGATGATTCAAATTATATTTTTACTGAAAAATAAAATTTTTGTAGTGATTTTAGTGATCTAACAATTATATATTGAAACATTGATGCTTAATTTTTGAATTTAGCTAATTTAGTTTACATGATTTGGATTCAAGGAATATAATTACAACATTAGCATCATTACAAGATCCAAATATGAAATGAATCTTGATGCAAGTCAAACATTGCAGCTTTTTTATTTTCAAAGGAATATTTAAAACAAAAATATTAATTTTTTGTTAGATTACATGTATAGGATCATTTTTCCATAAAATTGCAAAACACATAAAAATATAACTGCAATATTTTTGAATATATTTGATAAAGAATATCCAATAAAAATAGATATCTTTGTTGTTGAAAATAGTTATAACATTGTAAGTGGTTATAATTATTATAACTTCCATAAGAAAAAAAGATAATCAATTTCTAAATGGTTATTTAGTGAAAAGACACAATTATCAAGTTAAATGAAATTTGATGGTTCATATAATTTTGTTCTAATGAACAATATGTATCTTTTAATCATGACTCTTTACAAATAAAACAAAATATTTTTTTGCAACTTTAAACTTGTCTATTCATACAAATGAAGTAGATGAACTAGGTTAAATATGTGCAACTATATATTATTATGTTTAAGAACTTCCATGAAAAAGGAAATGACCAACTTTTAAGTTGCTATTAAGTGAAAAGACACAATATTATTGAACAAAATATTATTGAAGTTTTGTATTTTATTTTTTTTGTAGTTGAATTATTCCAATGAAAATTACATTCCAAGAGTAAATTATCTAGCATCATTAATTCTAAAATTAATAGAGTTTATTAATCAATATTATTTAATTAAATCAAAATTTATTTGACAGTTGTGTAACTTGGATATCAAATGAGTATTATTTAACTTTTAATTGTATAATCATACAAGTTAGAATATGCTCTAAATTTTTAAATAATGATAGTATTTCAAATAATTCAAACTAATTTCTTCTGTCTTTGAACTTGTGCTTTTTTCATTGCAAAAGTTTTCTTGTAATATAATTAATTTTTCTAAAATGTCTTTGGTTATAAAGTCTTTTCACCTAGAATTGTGTTTTATTATTATTTTGTATGTGTATTTTACTTTATCAACTTTAAAATAACAATCTTTGTCAATAATTAAAATTATTAAAATTTGATAAAGTACAAATTAGATCACTCTAAGGTATCAAAATTATAAATAACATTTTATAAATATG
Organism: Lepidium sativum; assembly: GCA_023374145.1. NCBI lineage: Eukaryota > Viridiplantae > Streptophyta > Magnoliopsida > Brassicales > Brassicaceae > Lepidium > Lepidium sativum. The sequence continues at coordinate 68,744 of JAKUCM010000757.1, read as the reverse complement.
AGTGATCGTGCCGCAATGCGTGGTTTCAGTTTCTAGTATATTTTTTTTGTTGAAATGTGAAATTTATTGATCAACAAAAAATGTCATATATACGGAAAGTGAGAAATGAAGCTAACTTAATAACTTTAGCTAAAACCAATTGTCAAGTTTGCACTTCAAACCAACGTTTAAGAAGACCCTCAACCTTATGTGGATAAAGACAACGAAAATAACTAACTATATTTCTAATTACTCTATCAATGAGGCTGAAAATAGTACGTGAATCCGAAAAGCCACGTCCATGAATACGGTTGTTCCTCTCCCTCCACATATAGTATATAGAAGTCTGAAATGCAAGTCGCAAAAGAGTTGTATCCTGGAGATTTCTGCTCAAAAGCATAAAGGATATGGTGTCAGACCAGTTATGTGTGATAGAACTGCCAAGAAGAGAGCCACAAAGATTGCTCCAAACCATAAAACTGTACGGACAGGCAAAGAAAAGATGATCCTTAGACTCCTCCCTTTCTCCACAGACCATGCAATGCTGGGAGCAGCCCCATAAGCGCATTCGGTCTCGAGTAGATAACCTGTTTCGCATAGCAAGCCACGAAATGAAGGCAAAGCGAGGATTAGATTGAGGAAACCATATGAGACGATGCCAAGGAGCAAGTTTTTGTTGATGGCGAATTTGGTTCCAAGTCTTAGAGGCCGAGAAGCAGGCTTGAAAGTCATAACTTGAGTGCCTCCAAAGGTGTCTATCTATACCTTCCGCATCAAGCAAAGGAAGTGATCTAATATGAGAGATTACAACAACAAACCTGCGAGACCTGGAAGCTTGAGGAAGCCAACCCAATGTTGGGGAGTAAGCCTCTGAAACCCGTGCAGTTCTTTAAACTCCTAGGTAACGGGTACCAGCAGCTCCCATAATATCAATCAGCTTCTCTAGAGAGGACCAGTTATTTCATATGTACACGAAAACTAACAGGGGAAAGCATAGCTCAATAAAAAATTAACATTCCAATGTTGCTATGTAACTTGGAAAAAATCTTTCCTTTTGTAGTTTTTGACGTGATGGAACATCTTCCAATCCACTTGTCACATGAAGCAGCTCTTGGTGGACCTGTGCAATTTTGATGAATGTACCCATTTGAGTGATTCATGGTTCATTTAAAAAGAAGGTAAAAATCAAGCGAAAGTGGAAGGATCGATCGTTGTAGGACGTCTAATAGAGGAAAATTCTCACAGTACGATATGACGATGGTGGGTTCTTTTTGTTTCATCTATTAGATGTCCTACAACGATCGATCTTTCCACTTTTGCTTGATTTTTACCTTCTTTTTAAATGAACCATGAATCACTCAAATGGCATATAATGGTGCAAACCCACCATCGTCATATCGTACTACTTGGGTTCTTTAGTCCAAATTTCAAAACAAAAAGAACCCAAGTAGTACGATATGACGATGGTGGGTTTGCACCATTATATGCCATTACTGGAAAAATCACACATATTGTCGTGTAACTCACAGTTATATATTGCGAAACTATGAAGATGTAGTGTCTTTTGAAAGGTATATATATATATCAATTTATTAATTCATTTATTTACATACATATTCTTGTTAATCAATATACTTTATTTGCAGTGAATTTGACAGACGTATACGAGAAGCCTTCTCTAATTTGCCAAAAAACAGAATATGAGATGTACAAAGAACATGATTTTGCTGTAAGATTACATATTAACTATGTATTGTTTTTGAAATTAAATTACAACACATATAATATTTATATATATATATATATTGTAGGTGAAGAATAGGTGTTCAGACAAAAGTATGACCCAATTGCAAGGATCATAGCAGCTTCAATGTATTTCACTCGCGGATACACTTTTCATACATACGACCATGGTTCCAATAAATCGACTGAAAATCTTGGAATCCACGTGCCATGTGAAACTGACTTTTACGGCATTTTGAAAAAAATTATAGAAGTCACATATCCTAGAATTATTGGATTGAGATGCATTTTATTCCAATATCATTGGTAAAATACAACGGCCGGTCAAGGAGTGCGTACTAATAACTTAGGGGTAACAGACGTAAATGCAAGCCATACATATTCTAAGTTTGACCCTTTTATTCTAGCATGTTAAGCAGAGCAAAAGTGAACAAAAGTGTGTTCTATTCCATATCATCGTATTAAACAAAGGTGTGGGACGTGACTATCTATTATAAAAGTGAATCCAAGAGTTCATATAGTGGAGGAGACCGATGATGTGGCTATACAACAAGAAAGATCATCGAAAGTTGCAATAGTTGTCAAATCCACAAAAGACATCATACATGAACAACAAGAAATAGAAGACATTGTTCCGAATTATTCAAGGGAAGAAAATCTGTACACTGAAGAGTTCGACAAGATGGAAGAAGAAGACACTGATGAAGAAGAAGAAGAAATTGATGAAGAGTACTTATTAAGTTGTTTAAGTATTTAAATGTATCATATATATAAGTTATGTTTTTTTATAAAAAAAGGTTCTTGCGATGTTATGATCAACGACATCGCAAAGGTGTCGCAAGACTGCAACGTCTCTGCAACGTTTGTGGTCCTGAAGTTGTGAAGGTGTCACAAACACCTAAAACTGTAACCTTTACGATACAACCTTTCCCCGATCCAAATATCGTTTGATATATAGACAACTGAAAGTGAATATCCATTGAAACCAATGATACATGGATCACCAATCATCAATAGTATTTAATACATTATAGTTCTCGGGATCAACCCCAAACTTATTTTACTAGTCTTTATACTTAGGTTTTCGAGAACTTGTGAAAACTTTGGTCTGCGATGTCAATGCGACGTCAAGAACAACAATATCACAAAGGTGTCAGAGTCCTATGAGGCCTCTGTGATGTTTGTGGTCCCAACATTGCAGAAATCTTTAACCTAATTTCCTTGTAGGAGCCTCACATGTTTCCGAGGCATCTAGGATGCCTCTCCACCTATTTCTCTTTGCGCCGTTTCTCTTTCTCCCATTTTCTTCTTCCCGAAATTTTCTTTCTGCTCCTCTTTTCTTCTCGCGTCCGGCCGTTATCACCCACCACCGCCGCCGCCAAGACAAGGTAAGTCTTCTCCCTTCTCTCATCTCATCTCTCTTTCCTCATCTTATTCATCTTCATTCCTTGTTTGTAATCCACCGAAGGTATCTTCGTCGACCTCTCCTCTCCTCTCCTCTGGACCACCAACAACCTCTCCTCTCCCAAGGACCACCGGCGACGTCTCCTCTTCTCCTCCTCTCAATGTAAGCTTTCATTTTTAATTTGTTAGATTTAGGATTCAATTTGTCAAAATATGTTTTCAATTTGTTAGATTTAGGATTGAATTTGTTAGATATAGAATTTTAGGATTTACAAAACGTTTTTAGGATTTTATAAACTTAGGGTTTATAAAATGTTTATATGGTTTATAAAACATTTTTAGTTTATAAAATGTTTTTTGGCTTTATAAAACGTATTATAGATTTATAAAATAGTATTTGAATTTATGAAACGTTTTTTGCATTTATAAAACATCTTTAAAATATGTTTTTAGAATTTATAAACGTTTTTAGGATTTAAAAAATATTTTAAGGATTTATAAAACATTTTTAGAATTTACAAAACGCTTTTACGATTTAAAACAGTTTTTTAGGATTTATAAAACGTTTTAGGATTTATAAAAAGTTTTTATGATTTATAAGATATTTTAGGATTTATAAAAAAATTTTAGGATTTAAATTTTGTACATATATTTAAATTGTTTATTATTTCAGATATCTGGCGGTCATAACCATACACTCGATATCTGTCTGAGAGCGGTGAAACCTATCAACCGACTCCTGTATCAGGTTCGAAATAGTTTCCTCTGAAACTCGGTAGTAGTTTCAGCACTCAACTAGAGTTTATTCCAATAGCAGATACTGCTCATGCACCTCGTACAGCATACCAAGCCTTGACGCTAGAGGCTGCTACCGGGATGAGTATCAAGGATATTCTCTCTGATCCCGTCCACAAATATCTTCAAAATCTCAATCCGAACTGTGCGTCGGGAAATTTGTGGTATGTTTTTAAACTTCTAATTAATTAATTTATACATTTATTACCATCAATTTTCAAGTTTTTGTTTGATTTTAAATATGTAGGTTCGATGACAACGGGATATTGACGACAACAATTCAGGAAATCTTTGAAAAAGACTTCCAAGAACCGCATGCTAATATTACCCAGACGGCCTTCCACATCATCGATAGATGATTAAGAACGTTTGCGGTAAAAAAATTTCCTTTGTTTTATTTTATTAATGGCTTTTTCTACAGAATAATATAGTAATTTAATCATTTTTTTTTGTAGCAACTTTTCCACTGGGAGTATTTTATTACAGCACATCTGCAAAGAGTTTAAGGCGGTTTTGAAGAGACAAATTGGCGATCAAGTTGGACGTTAGAAGGGTAAATGGAAGAAGAAGGGCAATGAATCAATGCCTCAATGGTTCAAAGAATCGGTTTGGAAAGGTGTAATTCGCTATTGGGAAGATCTGAAGTTGCATAAGAAGAGCACTAGCTGTCGTGCGACTCGATTATTTAATCCTGATGGCAGTGGTCCGCATAAGCATCACACGAGACAGATTTTGTTTAAAGTCCGAGCCCGCAAACAGGTAAGTACTTTGAAATAAATTTGTTAAAAAAATTTGCATATATCATATAACATTTTATTCATATAATATATGTTTTTCAATATTTTCAGCAAGAGGAATCAGGGGATACTCACCCTGATATTCTCAACACTCTGTACCTAACCAAAAGAAACAAGGATGGGGTTTTCGTAGACAAAAATGATAGAAAATCTACAACGAGGTTACTGCAAAGTTGCACGACACAGTTGGTGTTCTACTACAATGAATGTCCGATCAGTTGGTGTTCTCAAAAACAAGACACAGTTGCTTTGTCTTCATGTAAAGCCGAGTTCATAGCAACAACAGAAGCAGCGAAGCAAGCTATATGGCTTCAAGAATTACTTAGTGAGATTACCGCAGAAGAAAGTAAGAAAGTGGTGCTTATGATCGATAATAAGTCAGCAATCTCTCTTACTAAGAATTCGGTTTTTCACGGTCAAAGAAAGCATATACACAAGAGGTATCACTTCATTAGGGAATGTGTTAGTAACGAGCAAATCGAGGTTGAGCATGTTCCAGGAAATGAACAAAAGGTAGACATCCTTACTAAGGTGCTTGGAATGATAAAACACAAGGAGATGCGGAAAAGCATAAGAGTTCAAGACATTAAACATAAGAGGGAGAATGTTGAAGATAAGCTTGATAGTTAAAGCTTGATGAGCAAGCTACCTAAAAGGATAAGTTAGTTAGAAGATTTAAGAGCTATCTAAATCTATCTAAAGAGATTCTTTTAGGTTTATGAGATTCTATATAAATAGAAGTTGAGTTGTGACTTCTATGATACAAGAGATAATACAATTGTTGAGAGATTTGGTTTTTTTTGTAAGAAATTTTGTACGATTAATAAAGAGAAGAAAATTATTCTTAAAAATTGCTATATTGTGTTCGTATTTGATTCTTTAGAGATGATATATAATGCATACAACAGTTGTTAAAGTGGAGAAAAGATGCAATCAACGATCTGATTGAGAAAGCTATAATGGAGGCAGATAAAAGGGAGTGAAGGTTCTTAGCCTGGGTCTTATGAACCAGGTAAAGAAACAATCTCTGACTCATTTCATTTGGTCATACATTAATTGCGTAGATGTCGTAGTGTAAAAGCTGTAATGTGAACTGAAACAGGGGGAGGAGTTGAACAAAAATGGAGAGGTTTGTATTCAACAGCATCCAGAAATGAAAGTGAGAGTTGTGGACGGCAGTAGAATAGCAGCAGCGCTTCACAAAGATGACTTACACCATCGCCTCTGCTCTGTGCCAGAAAGGCGTTCAGGTCTGCTCTCTCTTTCTGCTGTGACGTAGAGCCAAGAATTTTATTTATGGGGTCAAAACCTTTTCGTTTAAAAGTTTCCTTGTATAAAATATATACAAGTTCACTATTACGTTTTCAAAAACTCAGATTTTTAATTATTTGTTACATTGTCCTACACTTATTTTCTTACAATCTTTTTTGGTCTTTCTTTTTCTGAAGTACTCATATATCCTAAATTTATTTATGGTCTACCATATTCAAAAAGAATAATACTCAAATCTATATGAACTAAAATTGACTGGTAAATATACTAGTTTGAAAGTAAGCTAATGTAATAAACAAAAGGTTTTTATAATGGGACTTAAAAAATTTGCTTTGAATTGAATGAGAGAAATAAAATAAAATTAAAAAAAATAGCTATAAAGTTAATTCAACAATATATAAATAAATAAAACCAACTAGAGTTAATTACCTATAGTGTCAAAAATAATAATTACTTTTTATTTTATATTTCACTACTTTAATGTCACATATTTAATGGGTTTTACTTAACCATATATTTGATAGGGATAAGAAAATAATTTTTACAGGGGTCAATTTTTACTTCAAAAACCAAGTTATACAATGCATTTAAAAATTTCATGGGTCAGTTGACAACCCTTCTCCCACACTACCTCCGGCAGACAATTATTGAGTTTTAAATAGTTATATGAACGATGCTGAGTCTGAGATTTTGGTAATCACAGATCAAATTTTACTAATAGATATATCAAAAAATAAGGGTTTAATTGAAATAAACAGAAATGCAGAACTGGTTACCGAGAAATGCAATGAGTGTAACAAAAGTGTCATATCTCTTCTTTTCTCGGACTTGGACCATGTTTGGGAAGCCTGTCTCAGCCACGGCTTCAAGCCTCTCTTGCTTTCATCTCAGTAGTAACGCCATGACTGTGGAACATAAAACGCACGCATATTTGTATCCTTATCAAGCTTTTGGTCATTATGGTATTACTAAGAGTACTTTATCATATTTTTCATCATTAAATACTCTTTTTTCCTTTTTCTGTTCGTTTTTTACTGTTTTCTTTTGAAATAAAATCTTTTGATGAGTCTTCTTACGTTTGATCCCAAGTTCTACATGATCAAAAATTATATAATATGGCAATTGGATTATAGAGTTGACACATCATTAAGAAAATTTATCTTAATAATCAATGAAATAAGTCTATTGTGGCATATTGTCAAAATATGTCATATATGACGGTAAATAAGTCTACCATTAAATACTTATAAGTATGTCATTACGCATTGAGTAATTAAGTTTTTTTTTTAGCTCAAAAATCTACCGTCAAATATCAAATATGTTTTTTTTCCCGCAAAATTAGTGTACCATCAAATAACGATATGCCTGATGTTAGAGTCTCCCTAAATCTATTACTATGGAAAAATTTAGAATGCCAAATATACTTTGTCTGGCACAAAAACAATTCTATAGTTAAATAATAATAAACTTATCAGGTTACTTATAATTGCCACGTTGAAAAAATTTCAACAGTTGAAGCTCGTAATGAGCCTGTTTTTTTTTTGTTTTTTTTCTAACTAGTGTACTGATTTTTAAATCTCAGTCCTCGGCAGTAATGAGCCTGTTAAATAAACTAAAAATTAATAAAAGCAGACCACATTTGTCTTCACGAAAATGGACGGGATGGGAGAGAAAGCAGCTTTTAGATATTTGTTGACCCTTTTTCATTTGTTGTTCAAATTTCTTAGATATTTTAATAAATGACTCATATACATCATAATTTACATCTAATTATTTAAATACTTTTCTAAACTTTTTTTTAAAAAGTGTCCTAAATAAAAGAAGTTGTCTATTATATTACAAAACTGCCATAAATTATTTTTAGTTTTTGTTCTACTTTCTTTCACGAACGACGGTTCCTATTTTTTCTTCTTCTTCATCTTCTCGAGTTCTTCTTCTTCGTCTTCTCTTCTTCTTCTTCTTCGTTGCCATCTTCTCTTCGTCTTCTCTTCTTTTTGTCTTCGTTGCCATCTCTCTTCTTCTTCTTCTTCTTCTTCTTTTCTTCGTCTTCTCTTCTTCTTCTTCTACGAAATTCTTCCACCAAGTTCTTCTTCTTCTGTCGCGAGGTCTTCTTCGACTTTCCTCAGTGGTTTCTATGTTTCTCTTATAAATCAAAGATAATGTACTATATGTTCTGCGATTTCAAATTCTAAATCATAGGATTTCTAACATATCGATTTTGATTTTGTTTTTCCTAGGGTTTGAGAGATTTTCAACCCTAGACTTACGGATCCAAAGATCCAAGATATTATTTGGTAAAGGTAAATGTTGTGTGAGATATTTTAGGGCTTAGATATTATGGGTTTGTCTCGATTCTTAATTTGTAAGTTGGTAGAGTTTGGTAGATTTACTTGGTTTATCTCAATTCTTAGTTGGTAGTGTGGTAGGGTTTAGTAGATGTTCTAGGTTTGTCTTCTTCTTCTTTGTCTTTTTCGAAGGATTTGATGGTAATTTAGTATATTTAGGTGTAGTCTGTTTACAGGTTGGCCGAGTTTACATATGTAATTAATGAATTTAGTTGCTGTCTCTAATTTCTGTGTTTAAAGTTTATGATTTGTTATATTTGAATTATATCTGATACGTTTTTAGTCAAGTGAAACTTAATTTTGTGTCTTGGTAATTTTAGTCAAGTCTTATGTCTTGTTAACATGGTTGTGAACTTAATTTTGTGTCTTGTTAATTCTAGTCAAGTCTTATGTCTTCCTAATATGGTTGTGAACTAAATTTTGTGTCTTGTTAATTTTAGTCAAGTTTGTTACTAACAGTTTGATCTCTTTTCTTCTCTCTTCCGGGTTTAGTTAATGTTGTCCACAATCTCCTACCACAATCTTGAGTATCAACAATGGGTAAGACACATTTTGGAGAATTGGAAAAGAGACAACCATGACATGGAGTTGCAATGTCTCTATTGGAAGATTGCCCACAGCTATACTCAAGGGGAATTTACACTCAATATGGAAGCTTTGAGAAGGTACCATCTGCAAGTCCATTCATCTCTTCAAAACACACATCATGAGACTTGGTCTAAGGCGTTCTTTAGGGTAGGTACTTTCAGCCTTGATGTATTAAAGAACTTGAGTTAATCGTTTAATAGAACCATTAGGAAAGCTAGGAAAAAATCATTGATGGATAAGGTATAGGGCATTAGGAGACAAACAATGGTTAGGACTGAGAAGCGTTCAAAGTTGACTAGTAGATTAATGACAAGATTTGCAAAGAGAGCGCATGTTGAAATAGAAGCAATGATTCAAGGGTCACAAGCTTGCACAATTCTGTCTGCTAAAAACAACTTGTATAAGGTTGACGATGCTGGAAATAGCTATAGAGTATATACGAATGAGTTAATTTGTGGGTGTATGAAGTGGCAGCTGACTGGGATTCCATGTACTAATGGAACAACTATACTAATTAAGATAACACAACAGATAGAAAGCTTTGTTAATGGGTATTACTTGGCATGTACTTTGCGTGATACCTTCAAGGATGAGATTGAGCATATCCAAGTAAACATCCTCAATGAGTAGGCCTTCTAATTATACTAGAATGAGATGTTGGTAATGAATCTGCATCATCCTCAACGAGTAGGACAAGATTATTTCGTCGTCTAAGAGTGATAATGTGTTTCAATTGTAAGGAGGAAGAACACAATAAGACTTATTGTAAGAACAAACGGTGGGAGAGTGGACCAAAGAGGAAACAAGGATGACCAAGAAAGAATCAGGTTCAGATTTTGCACTTTATTGCTTCTCTACATTTGTGTTGTGCTAACTCTTTACATTTGTTGTATATGGCTTTGTCACTTACTTTTCTCTGTTTTGTATCATGTTGACAATTATGAGTTACAAAGCAGCCAAAGCACACAAGGTAAGCAAGGGACACAAGGACTTCAAATTCTCCCATACGTGTAGTAAATAATTTGACTTCATGTTCTTTCCAGAAAGACTATTTCATGATCTGATTTCATGTTCACCGCTTCATTTGACATTTATCTTTGAATGTTTGTTTTCTGTTTCATTGTTTCATTTCACTTCTCTTTGAATGTTTTATTTGATACTTCTTTTTGAATGTTTCGGTTGATACTTCTGTTTTCTATGAAAGACTACTTCTCTTTGTGATATCTATCTTTCTTTATATTTGTTAAGCACCAATGAAATGATATCCACACAAAGAACAGATGATAAAAGCTGAACTAGAAACACATTACTAATTGCATTCCAAGATTTTTGAGTCAATTAAATGTCTGAGTGAAACATGATATTCCCTTCAACTAAATACCTTACAAGGACACCAATGACAATAACTATGAAGAAAATGAACAAAATCAGCAGCCATTTGGTTTTCATGTTCAGTTCTTTTATGGTAATTTTGCTCTCATCTTGCTCTTTCTTTAGATTATCGATCACAGCTTTGAGTACCTCAAGTTCATATTTGTTTGAACCAATTTTATGCTCCATTGCTTCTACCTTTGGCAAAGTCAATCTCACCTCTACGTAAACGGCATCCTCAGCCAATTTAAACAAATGGTTCTAACAAAAAACAAAGTAATTTAAATCAAAATTCACATAAAGTAAAAACTGGAAAATAAATTACTCATAGGAACCAAAATCTCGGTTTTTTACTTACACAACGGAAGAAAGGCTACCAATATTGTCCTTACTCTTTGATGTTAAGATTTTAACATCTAATCCACAAGCACACTTAGAGGGAATTTGTAATTGTGTGAACGACAAGAAGAAATAGAGCTCATTATATGACCAATAGAAGAGAAGAAACGTAGAAAAATGAAAAATTGATGAGAAAATACGAAAATAACTGAAGATGAAAGAGAAATTTCATGGTTTGAGGGAGTTAAGGTTTTCGATCCATTTTCAATTTGGTACCCCGTTGAAGCTTTGGAGGAGAAGGTCTAGAGTTAATGAAACGGTGAGTTTTATTTAACTAATGTTGTTAACATCCGCTAAATGGGGTTTATTATTTCTATTTATCAAACTAACAAAATATTCAATTGGCTGAGTCAACCTAAAATTTAGTATTTTTCAAAAAGTCAACCTTAATTTGAGTGTTTAGTCAACGAATTTTGGTAAAAATATGTTTAATTGACCGTTTTCCCAAACATCATAACCTAACAGTTCATCACTATTTTTTCCTATTATGGAATCCGGTCTTTTCATTTATACCAACTAAATACCATCTACTGTAGACAAATCAGCCTATAGAGATATTAAAATGTGGAACAAAGTATACACCCAGAGAGTAATTTGATTGTTGGGTTGGCTTCGTAGTAAAGAAACACAAACTCAATGGGAAGTTCTTTTGAGCTAAATTAACAAAAATCAATGCATTAATCTTAAGCTTAGATCTTTTGCTTACGAATTTCCTCACTATAAACATTGAAACGGTAATTGTTTTCTGTATGATGTTTGAACTCATTTGGTACACTTTAATCAACTTCTTAACACTTCTTAACACATACGCGGCCTCAGCTTATGAGACTCCACATTTATTTGAATGTAACGCATAATGATGGTTGGCGATTAAATATAGCCCCAGGTACAATGCATATCATTTACTTTGCCATCTGACTTCTGTTGGACCTCTTACGATATATTTATGTATTATCGGGCTTAGTGCTCCATTTACCTCGCCATCAATTCTTGGAAGAATGGGAGAGGATATTCAACACATATATTCTTTGCCAAACCTACAAATACAATACAACAAAAGACCATTGAATTTGTTACTCTGATGCCCACATAGTAATGACGTGTGGTACGTGGCCGTCAAAACTTGGTAGATACTCCTAAATTAGTTCTATGAAGTACCTCAGCCAGACATGGAAAAACTCTTTTACTCTTTCTTGCAGCTTATTATTATTATCTTTATTTTATGAATAATTGAATCGACAAAATCAATTCATAGCTTAAAGTCCCCTTATAGTACCACACGTCAAAACTTGGTAGATACTCCTAAATTAGTTCTATGAAGTACCTCAGCCAGACATGGAAAACTCTTTTACTCTTTCTTGCAGCTTATTATTATTATCTTTATTTTATGAATAATTGAATCGACAAAATCAATTCATAGCTTAAAGTCCCCTTATAGTACCACACGTCAAAACTTGGTAGATACTCCTAAATTAGTTCTATGAAGTACCTCAGCCAGACATGGAAAACTCTTTTACTCTTTCTTGCAGCTTATTATTATTATCTTTATTTTATGAATAATTGAATCGACAAAATCAATTCATAGCTTAAAGTCCCCTTATAATCTACAAATTGAAGTGGAGAGGAGTCGAATCCTTGATATCAGAATCATTAGCTGGATCATCGTAACCACCAGAGTAAAACTAAATTCGGCTTAATTTATGATCAAAATATGCCTTTAATGAGAACAAAACAACATAATCTTTGAATGATTTAGGAATTCAAAACACCTGCTTCACATTTCCTTCTATACACATATGAGCTACCATAATGGTTCGAAAACGTAATATTTTAGTTTCTCTGAAAATGTTCTTGTTCTAATTCAAGATATTTTCTAAGTACCTTTCTATAACATTAAATGTTCATAAGGTAAAAAGTATCATTATTTTCAATTCAAAACAGAAAGCCACCTATAAGGCGGTGCAATTTCTTGAATTGTGTACATGATCAATGATCCAAGGTGGGAGAGGTAGGGTGGGAAATTAACTCCGTCTCATAAATGGGAATCCATGTGAAGAGCATGGAATGGGATGAAAACATTGGGTGGTTTGAAAACAAGGGTAGTTTCGTCATTATCATCAACAGAGTTTTATAACTTACATATATAATATACTTGTGCCTGACAAGAATTAGAGAGACGCACATTATACAACATTCAGACGGTATAATGGCCACAAAACCAGGAGTTCTCACTGACTGGCCTTGGAAATCTCTTGGGAGTTTCAAGGTACATTCCTGTTTTCTTCTCTATTTAATATTTAACTGAAAACACTATACGCGTGCGTAATGTTGAATACATTTGCTGATATGATATTTGGACGTGGAAACAAAGTACATTGTAATAGCACCATGGGCGGTCCATAGCACATATAGGTTTGTGACAGATGATAAGGAGAAGATGGATCTCGGGTACTTCTTGGTATTGCCCTTCTTGCTCCTTAGACTTCTGCACAACCAAGTTTGGATTTCTCTATCCCGTTACTATACGGCCAAGGGAAAGAGGCGCATCGTCGACAAAGGAGTTGACTTCAATCAGGTCGATAGGGAGACTAACTGGTACGTTTATGTCTTTTAATCGACCTGCCTAACTAGCTTTGGAATTAATAATGAGTTAATCAATTCCACATATGTTTATTTACGTGCGTAGGGATGACCAAATATTGTTCAATGGACTGCTGTTCTATTTAGGCATCTTAGTGATTCCACAGGCCAACCAACTTCCGTTGTGGAGGACAGACGGAATGTTGATGGTTGCTCTACTTCACACCGGACCAGTGGAGTTTCTATATTACTGGCTCCATAGAGCTCTCCATCACCATTTTCTTTACACTCGCTATCATTCACATCATCACTCTTCTATCGTCACTGAGCCCATCACTTGTAACGCATTTTTTTCATTTTAATAATCAACCATTAGATAGACAATGCTGATCCATAGATGATGCAGCTTACATTTCGTCAACAAAAGCTAAAATATATACTCTACTAGATGTTTTAGAATTTTATATTTTTCAATTTCTCACTTATTTAGGTAAATCTTCACTTTTATTTTAATCCAAAAAGTAGTTTTGAACAAAGATAAAGATTTTCCGGACTCTTCGTAACTTATTGTTTCTCATTTTTTCCCTTTCTATGAATAAACAGTACAGTACTTAACATATTTATATAATGGTAGATAAAGCAACAACAACAAAAAATCATAATAAATGTGTATCCTAATTAATTAGTACCTAATATTATCTGTTGGAAATAGTTATATATAATTAATGGGACTATGATCTTTGAATGCAGCCGTGATACATCCATTTGCCGAGCACATAGCATATTTCATGCTCTTCTTTATAACATTTATTACGACGCTTCTAACGAAAACGGCGTCCCTAGGGTCGGCTTTCTTATACATTATCTACATAGACTTCATGAACAACATGGGACACTGCAACTTCGAGGTCGTGCCTAAGCGCCTTTTCCGCATCTTCCCTCCCCTCAAGTTCTTTTGCTACACTCCCTCGTAAGTTCTCTTACACCTCCTCTACTGTTTCATGTAGAGATCTCATGCTTTTGTAAATCATTTGGCTTTCTGATACATTGCAGATACCACTCGTTGCACCACACGCAGTTCCGAACCAACTACTCCCTTTTTATGCCCTTCTATGACTACATCTACGACACAATGGACAAAACTTCTGAAACATTGTATGAGAAATCTCTTGAAAGAGGAGAAGATAGTGTCGACGTAGTGTACTTAGCTCACTTGACGTCACCAGAGTCCATTTACCATCTTCGCTTTGGTTTGGCATCATTTGCCTCTTACCCTTTCTCCTATAAATGGTTCATGCCTCTTTTGTTGCCTTTCACCTCTCTCGCCACGCTCTTGACCCTCTTCTATGGCCGTACCTTTCTTTCTGAGAGAAACTCCTTTAAGAAGCTCAACTTGCAGTCTTGGATGTTACCCAGATATAATCTTCAGGTACTATCATTACCTACAGCTTATTCAGTCGTTTTGTGAATCTGTATACATGATGGTTAATTTGCTGATGCATTGAGATGATATATGATGCATGCAGTACTTGTTAAAATGGAGAAAAGATGCAATCAACAACCTGATTGAGAAAGCTATACTGGAGGCAGATAAAAAAGGAGTGAAGGTTCTTAGCCTGGGTCTTATGAACCAGGTAGAGAAACAATCTTTGACTTATTTCATTGGTCTTATATTAATTGTGTAGATGTTAAAGCTGTGGTGTGAACTGAAACAGAGGAAGGAGCTGAACAAAAATGGAGAGGTTTATATTCAAAAGCATCCAGAATTGAAAGTGAGACTTGTGGACGGCAGTAGATTAGCAGCAGCCGTTGTGATTAATAGTGTACCCAAAGCAACTACAAACGTCATAATGACAGGAAACTTCACAGAGCTCGCTTACACTATCGCCTCTGCTCTATGCAAGAAAGGCGTTCAGGTCTGCTTTTGCTCCTCTGTTTGTAATAGCAGAGACAAAATACAACACATTTTAAACTTTTATGGAATCCATTGACCCCCCCTTCATCATTTTAAGTCTAAGGTCTAATATAACTTTTATATTCGTAAGATTTGTTGGATTGTCACGGTGATACCATAAAGAAAATCTTACCTGCCCAGGCTTTACCTGGTTGTATAAATGCTCACTCATTATATTTTGCACTGAATATCATCTTCAGGTCTCTATTCTGCGCCAAGATGAGTATGAAAAACTAAGATCATGCGTTCCACTAGAATGCAGAGACCAGTTGGTCCATTTAACCTCTGAAGACCTCTCATCAAACAAGGTAATCAAGTATATCAATACACTTGTACACAATTACTCAAGAAGCATGATCAAGTACCATATTAAGTAATGAATTTTGCGTGAAGGTATGGATGGTAGGAGAAGGAACAAGTAGAGAAGAGCAAGAAAAAGCCACAAAAGGGACATTGTTTATACCATACTCACAGTTTCCCATCAGACAGTTTCGTAGAGATTGTATCTATCATACCACTCCGGCATTGATAGTTCCAAAATCTCTAGTGAATATTCACTCCTGTGAGGTGAGTATATAGCAATCACAGCTCAATTTTACTACTAGATATATAAAAACTAAGGGTCTAATTGAAATAAACACAAATGCAGAACTGGTTACCGAGAAATGCAATGAGTGCAACAAGAGTGGCTGGGATCTTACACGCCTTGGAAGGATGGGGAATGCATGAGTGTGGCACATCCCTTCTTCTCTCGGAATTGGACAATGTTTGGGAAGCCTGTCTCAGCCACGGCTTCAAGCCTCTCTTACTTTCACAGCAGTAGTAAAGCCATGTCTATGAGATGAAACATATAATGCATACAAATATGTATGCATATCAAGCTTTTGGTCATTAATATAAGACTACTTTATTGTAATTTTTATCATTAAGTAGTATTTCTTTTATTTTTTTTGGTTTTTGCTGTTATTTGAAATCAAAATCTAAACCCCAGGTTTAAAATTATCAGAAATATATAATTAATATTATTTTATATACATAAATATTTAGAAAGTACATACCGCTTTTTTTACGGAAGAGATTAAACATTATATTAAATATTAACGGTAAATAAAAGAGAGGACAAGAGGTGTGTAAAAAATAGATGCAAACCATTTATTGGACCAAAGGCCCAACTAAACATTACAACTGAGATCCAAATCAGAAAAAAAGGAGCTTCAATTTGAATCCCAAAAAGAAGCAAAGTCTCTGCAACGGCTATCTCCTATAAGCGACAAAAGCATAACGTGCCGAACAGAGATGACGATTTGTACTCATGTAGGCGGCGATCGTTCTAAAAGAGGCTGGGAAATTAAGACCCACTTAGGATTTTCAATTTTGTGTATAAATAACCTTGTTAAGTCTATGTATTATTTGAGACAAAAAAAATAATAACAACAAAACTTCAAAGTTTCTCTTTTCCCGTTCTTTGATTTCATGGTATCAGATCCATGGACTCTAGGATTGTAGATCTCTATAACCAACCTTCTATAAACATCACAAAAAATGTCAACATAAAACTTACTAAAAGAAACTATACATCTTATGGAAGACACAATTTGAGTCTTTACAAACTGGTCAATGGTGTTACCAAAACTCTGGTGGAAGCCATTCAAGTTCCTTCCACAGATGGTTGAACCATAGAGGCAGTTCCAAACCCAGACTTTCTGTGAGACTCAACCTTGGGTTAATGAATTAATTTCGTCGCCCATAAGGCCCAATAAAAGAATTGTCAAGGGAAATAAAAAAAAGGAAAATATTCATCTTCTCAACCTAGCACCAAACATAATGTGTTCCCCTAGCGCCACCTAGGCTTCTTCCTCTTCTGAAATTTTCAAACTTGAGCCTCATACCAAGTGTCTTCATTGCCGAAGTTGATTGATCAACCTAGAGCACCCTCCAAATGGTAAGAAACCCAGTCTGAACCACTATTTTTCAGGGCGCATAACTAATCTGATATTAATCGCCTATTGATGATTTTGGTAGTTCTGGAAAGATATTTCTCTCAAATTTCTGTATCTTCAAACGGATCGTTGATCGGAGTAGTATTGAGAGAGTTACACCGAGTTTAAGGTAAGACATCAACTCAGTCTCTTTTTCGAGACTTTGAGAATTCTGAGTTTTGTTCTAATTGATGTGTTCGACTTGGCATATTTGGGGTCGTTTTCTGACTAGGTCTGTGCAAGGAAAGTCAGGTTTTTGTTGGATTTAGATAAAGGGAACATTCAGGAACGCAACAGAATCGTCGGACCTTTGAATCTAGGTAAGATCTGATCTGTAATGTCGTTGCTTGGTCAGCAAGAATCATCTGTTTTGCTGACTAATGAACCCTAGTTCTGTCTTGTTGCTTGTGTGTGAAGGTTTCTGTTGTGAAAGTTGTTGATTTTGTTTTTGGCTGCGTTTTTGAATCTGTCACTAGCCAATCTAGGTGAGGATATGATCTGCGAGACTTTTAGTTTTAATTTAATATTAAACTCATTTATTCTAGAAATTAAAAATATTTAATTAGAATATTTTTAATCATATATTAAATATTATATAACTTTTAGATAATATTTTAAGGATTTTTGTGAATGTTTGGAAATAGGATAGTTGTTTGAATTATTATATAATATATAAATAATTAAAATATGTATTTCTTGAGATATCCCATAAGAGGGGATATATTTAATGTTTTGATGAAAAGTAAGTAGATAAACAATGAGTAAATGAGTAAGTGACATGTCTCTTAAAAAGTGGTGACGCGGCGGAATTGGGCTATGGGCCAACAGTCCCCGTGGAAAAGAAACAATGGTCTGGATGTCTCTTAAAAAGGGGTGAAGCGGAGGAATTGGGCTACGGGCCGACAATCCCCGTGGAAAAGAGACAATGGTCTGGAGTGAGCCGGCGGGACCGATTAAGCCCAAAAACCGCTGACGAGATAGAGAGGATCGGGTTACGAACCGTGGTCTCCCAACCGAGGGGCTCTAAAGCCATCGTGGAGTATGGTTGAGCCGATGTGTGTGACCTTGGCTCCTACTGGCAGACCAGCCTGATTGGTACAACTTGTTGAAATACACAAGTTTCACATGATTGCTTTCTATGCTTAGGATAGATGATGTTTAGTATTAAGTTAGAACTTTGAGCCTCAGTGGACAGAAGTGATATCCTCAATGAGTATTTATACTCACCCCCTCATTTTCCCCTTTTTCAGATCGGATCTAGGATCGTGAGTAGCTGCCGAGTCTCCCTTTTTCATTGAAGTTATTTAGCTCAGTTATTTATTTCGTAAGACATTTTCTTCGTCATTTTCTTTATTTTAGTGATTTTTATACGAGAGATTTTATGTAAGATTTTGGGACCATCTTATTTGTTAAATAAAAATTGAATGTTTTGCCACGAAGTGACACGTGTCTCAAAGTGTCGGGAGACGGGTGTTACAAATTGGTATCAGAGCCAGGTTAAAGCTAAGCCGGTTTTGTCCCGGAAAGGTAAGTAAAAAAAAAAAAAGTTTTCAGATTGTGTGTTAAAATGACTTTTTTTTTCTTTTGTAGATTTTTTTATATAAAAAATATATATATATATTGTGGGTTCATTTCCAAAATTATTTTTTTTTTTAAATTCGTTTTCAAAAGGATTTAAAATAATAATAATTTGGGGACTTGAACTTATTTTATTTAGCTCATGTTTTTTAAGAAGCGTTAGTTTATTAATTATGCGGGTTTTATTCTTAGAAAATACCGCCAAGGAGACGTGCTAGTAGTGGTCTTAACCCATCAGCGGACTTAGCAAGAGTGTTAGTGTCGTCTGAGCTGCCGCCTACTGTTGCAACCCGCGAGGAGATCCAGGAACTCCAAAATCTTGTGCGGGAGCTTGTAAACTATGGTGTGCCTCCACCACCACCACCACCACAGGCTCCAGCCCCACCCGTGGAAATGCCACCGCCAGGAATTGGACTCTCCTATTGGGAAATTATGAGGCTTATGAGGGATATGGGCATGGAGTACTCTATTGGCGGGACTGATCCAATTCAGGCTGATGATTGGAGAAGGTTGTTGGAGAGGAACTTTGCCTCTGCCAGATGTCCAGCGGAGTTCAAACGCGAGCTGGCATAACACTATTTGCGTGGAGATGCCCACATCTGATGGGAAAATGTGAAGAGAAGCATGCCAGCTGGGTATGCTATCACCTGGAATGACTTCCTTGATGAGTTCCAAAGGAAGTACTTCCCCCACGAGGTGATAGATCAGATGGACAATGACTTTTTGGAGCTTCATCAGGGTACGAAGATGGTTAGGGAGTATGAGCAAGAGTTCAGCCATCTCAGGAGGTTCAGTATTAGAGACAGAGGTGGGCAGGATGTGATCTGCAGGTTTGTGAGAGGATTACGTGTTGGAATTCGTAACCTTTGTTATGTTCGAGAAGGTGCCACTTTGGTTGAGATCGTGGAGCAGGTTGCTTCGAAAGAGAAGGGATTCGAGGAGGATGCTAGGGATCTTGTGCGCACTAAGCCCAGAGCAGCAAAGGGAGTAGAGCCTCATAAGCGTCCTCCTGATATTCTGAGCAAAAGACCAAATCAGGTCCGGCCGTTGTGTACTACATGTGGAAAAAATCATGGTGGAGTATGCTGGAATAATGGAGGAAATGGTGGGAACAGATGTTTCCAGTGTGGGATGACTGGCCATATTAGGTCGAATTGTCCCCACAAAGACAATAACTGCTTGAGGTGTGGTCGTGCGGGTCATTATGCTCATGATTGCACAACACCGATGCCAGTGAGACAATAGGGATTGCAAAATCGGGAGAATTTGCCGTCGCCTCCCAAGAGGCAAGCAATTGGACAACACTTGTATGCAATTACCGAGCAGGCTGATGCAGGGCCGGATGATGCATATCGAGAAGGTGGAGAACCGATAGTGGGTAAGTTCTTTGATCTTTTGTAAATTTTGTGAATTCTTTATTTCAAAAAAAAAAATGGTAGTTCTTGTATGTTAGTGTTGCTTAGTTCCGGAACCTATGTAAGAACCATTCTTGTTGGAGGGATGGAAGCCCACACTATGTTTGACTCTGGCGTTACACATAGCTTTGTGTGCCCGCATATAGTGAAGGGTAGGGATTCCCGAATTTCTTTTTCTAAAAAGAAGAGGAGGATCAAAACCGCATGTTCGGAATTAGTGGGGTCATCAAGGACCTACCAGGACGTTCCTGTGATTATAGAAACTGTAGCACTGCTGAGAACTTTATTGAGATGGAGCTAAAGCGATATGAGGTTATCATAGGCATAGATTGGTTAAAACGCCATGAAGCTCACTTGGATTGTCTGGGAGCACAGGATAAACTCAATCGTGCAGAAGGAGACTTGATGTTTCAGGGAGTCAATGTCAGGAAAATGACTCAAATTACTGCAATAATGAATGTAGAAGGTTAGCAGCAGGAAGAGATTGAAGTCTATTTGGCAACAATCTCTGTTGAAGGAGGGGAATCAGAAGTAGAGTTGAAAGATACTCCAGTTGTTGCATAATATGCAAATGTTTTTGAACCACTAATAGGACCCCCACCTGGAAGAGGTGATGAGTTCACTATTGAGCTGGAGACATGGATTGCTCCAATCTCGAGAGCTCCTTACCGTTTAGCCCCATCAGAGATGGCAGAACTAAAGAAGCAGTTGGAGGAACTGTTGGAGAAAGGGTTCATTAGACCTAGTAGTTCACCATGGGGAGCTCCTGTATTGTTTCTGAAGAAGAAAGATGGCAGCTTCAGACTTTGCATAGACTACCGAGGGCTAAACAAGGTGACCATCAAGAATAAGTATCCCCTAACTCGGATTGATGAGCTGTTGGACCAGTTGCAAGGAGCGTCTTGGTTCTCAAAAATTGATTTGGCATCCGGTTATTATCAGATTGCTATCGCCGGAGATGACATCAAAAAAACGGCCTTCAGAACACGTTACGGGCACTATGAGTTCACAGTGATGCCTTTTGGTTTGACGAATGCCCCTGCCGCTTTTATGAAAATGATGAATAACGTGTTTCGGGAATATCTAGACAAGTTTGTTATTGTG
The DNA here is from genome assembly GCA_023374145.1 of Lepidium sativum. Classification (NCBI taxonomy): domain Eukaryota; kingdom Viridiplantae; phylum Streptophyta; class Magnoliopsida; order Brassicales; family Brassicaceae; genus Lepidium; species Lepidium sativum. The sequence goes on along the minus strand of JAKUCM010000757.1, from coordinate 47,441 downwards.
TTCATTGATGACATTCTGATATACTCTAGAAGTAAGGAAGAACATGTTCAACACATAAGGATTGTGTTGCAGACATTGCGGGAGCATCAATTATATGCTAAGTTGAAGAAGTGCAGCTTTTAGCAGAAAAGAATTGGATTTTTAGGCCACATTGTGACAAAAGAAGGAGTTGCAGTAGATCTAGAGAAGATTTGCACGATTTCATATTGGCCTAGACCTAAGAGTGCTACTGAGGTACGCAACTTTCTAGGGCTTTCAGGTTATTACCAGAAATTTGTGGAGGGATTCGCTATCTTGGCCAAGCCATTGACACAACTATCGTGTAAGGAAGCACGTTTTGAGTGGTCTTAAGCGTGCGAGCAGAGATTTGAGAGTTTGAAAGAATGTTTGACTAAGACGCCTTTGTTGGTACTACCGAGGGTAGGTGTGCCATATGTGGTTTACACAGATGCGTCAAAAACTGGTCTTGGATGTGTTCTTATGTAAGAGGGTAAGGTGATTGCTTATGCCTCTAGACAGTTGAGGAAACATGAGGTCAACTATCCTACCCATGATTTGGAACTTGCAGCTGTGGTATTTGCTCTTAAGGTCTGGCGAGCATACTTGTATGGAGAAAAAGTACAATTGTTTGCAGACCACAAAAGTCTGAAGAACATCTTTACTCAGGCAGGCCTGAATCTTAGACAGAGGAGATGGGTGGAGTTGTTGGCGGACTACGATGTGGATATCGCTTATCATCCGGGGAAAGCTAATCTGGTACCAGATGCATTAACCAGGAGAATGAGCGATGCGTCAAGCACAAAGGAAGTGCAAGAGCTAGGAGTAATGTTATCTAGCCTCATAATTTGTGAAGTCTTTGAAGAGGATGACGTTTTAGGCCTCAAAGTAATAAACCAACCAGGTTTGTTGTGGAGGATTCGTGAGGTGCAAATGAGTGATGCATCCTTACTAAAGTCAGTTGCGATTGGAGTTGTGGGTTTTGACACCACAAAGAATGGAACACATGTCTTCAAGGGTCAAGTTTTTGTTCCTGATGACAAAATTCTGAAGGGAGAGATATTAAAGCAAGCACAGCTATCACATTTCTCTATTCATCTGGGTTCTACCAAGATGTATCAGGATCTGAAGCAGTATTACCACTGGAGCGGGATGAAACGAGATGTAGCAGATTGGGTGGCAAAATGGACGACTTGTCAGTTGGTGAAGGCAGAACACCAGATTCCGAGTGGACTTCTGCAGAGTTTACCATTACCCGAATGGAAATGGGATATGGTGACTATGGATTTTGTGACTGGTCTTCCAAGGACAGTAAATAAGCATAACACAATTTGGGTAATTGTAGACCGACTAACGAAGTCTGCGCATTTCTTAGCGATCAACAAGAAGGACACTGCAGAACGCTTAGCTCAGAGATATGTTGAAGAGATTGTTTGACTGCATGGTGTTGCGATTAGCATTGTCTCAGACACAGATCCAAAGTTTTCATCAAATTTTTGGGGTGCATTTCAGAAGGCTTTAGGGACCAAGGTGCAGATGAGTACCGCATATCACTTGCAGATATATGGTCAATCTGAGAGGACAATTCAGACGTTGGAGGACATGCTTAGAGCTTGCATGTTGGATTGGAGAGGTCATTGGGAATGATACTTACCATTAGCAGAGTTTGCTTATAATAACAGTTATCATGCAAGCATGGGCATGCCTCCATATGAGGCTCTTTATGGACGACCTTGTTGCACTCCACTTTGTTGGAGGAGCGCCAAAATATGAAGCCTGCAATCATTAAGGAGACGAGGGGACAGGTAGAGATCCTTAGAAGAGGTTAGCAGAAGCCCATGACCGTCAGAAAAGTTACGCAGATAAAAGGCGAAAGAGTTTGGAGTTTAAGGTAGGCGACTTAGTGTACCTGAAGATGAGAATGTTCAGAGGTGTGAACCGTTGGGCTAAGAGAGGGAAGCTGAAGCCAAGGTACATGGGACCATACCCCATCACTCAAAGAATTGGAGCTGTTACGTATCAGCTTGATATACCTCTAGAGCTTGCAGCATTTCATAATGTTTTTCACGTGTCTGTGCTCAGGAAAATGATCAAAGAGCCAGAGCTCATTATCTCACAGCCAACAGAGGACTTGGAGTCTGATTTGTCGGTTAAAAGGAAACCAATATCAATTATAGATCGGAGAGAGGTTAGCTCCATCAGCAAGAAGGGTAAGACGGTTCAGGTTCGCTGGGAGAGAGATGGTATTCAACAATTAACATAGGAGTCAGAAAAGGAGATGAGGAAAGATTTCCCAGAGCTTTTCGAGGAAGAGAGCATAACAATGGACATACTAAATTCGAGACGAATTCCTAAAAGTGGGGGAGAATTGTGAGACTCAACCTTGGGTTAATGAATTAATTTTATGGCCCATAAGGCCCAATAAAAGAATTGTCAAGGGATATCAAAAAAAGGAAAATATGCATCTTCTCAACCTAGCACCAAAACCTAATGTGTTCCCCTATTTAAACCCACCAACTCGGCGCCGCCTAGGCTTCTTCCTCTTCTAAAATCTTCAAACTCGAGCCTCATAGCAAGTGTCTTCATTGCTGAAGTTGATTGATTAACCTAGAGCACCCTCCAAGTGGTAAGAAATCCAGTTCGAACCACTATTTTTCTGGGCCCATAACTAATCTGATATTAATCGCCTATTAATGATTCTGGTATTTCTGGAATGACCTTTCTCTCAAGTTTCTGTAGCTTCAAACGAATCGTTGATCCGAGTAGTATTGAGAGAGTTACACCGAGTTTAAGGTAAGACATCAACTCAGTCTCTTTTCCAGACTTTGAGAATTCTGAGTTTTGTTCTAATTGTTGTGTTCGACTTGGCATATTTGGGGTCGTTTTCTGACTAGATCTGTGCAAGAAAAGTCAGGGTTTTGTTGGATTTAGATAAAGGGAACATTCAGGAACGCAACAGAATCGTCGGACCTTTGAATCTAGGTAAGATCTGATATGTAATGTCGTTGCTTGGTCAGCAAGAATCATCTGTTTTGTTGACTGATGAATCCTAGTTTTGTTTGTTTGCTTGTGTGTGAAGGTTTCTGCTTTGGAAGTTGATGATTTTTTTTTGGCTGTGTTTTTGAATCTGTCACCGGCCAATCTAGGTGAGGATATGATCTGCGAGACTTTTAGTTTTAATTTAATATTAAACTCATTTATTCTAGAAATTAAAAATATTTAATTAGAATAATTTTAATCATATATTAAATATTATATAACTCTTAGATAATATTTTAGGAATTTTTGTGAATGTTTGGAAATAGGAGAGTTGTTTGAATTATTATACAATATATAAATAATTAAAATATGTATTTGTTGAGACATCTCATAAGAGGTGATATATTTAATGTTTTGATGAAAAGTAAGTAGATAAAGAATGAGTAAATTAGTAAGTGACATGTCTCTTAAAAAGTGGTGACGCGGAGGAATTGGGCTACGGGCCGACAATCCCCGTGGAAAAGAAACAATGGTCTAGATGTCTCTTAAAAAGTGGTGACGCGGAGGAATTGGGCTACGGGCCGACAATCCCCGTGGAAAAGAGACAATGGTCTGGATAGAGCCGACGAGACCGCTTCAGCCCAAAAACCGATGACGAGCTAGGGAGGATCGAGTTACGGACCGTGGTCTCCCAACCGAGGGGCTCTAAAGCCATCGTGGAGTATGGTTGAGCCGATGTGTGCGACGTTGGCTGCTACTGGTAGACCAACCTGATTGGTACAACTTGTTGAAATACATAAGTTGCACATGATTGCTTTTTATGCTTAGGATAGACGATGTTTAGTATTAAGTTAGAACGTTGAACCTCAGTGGGCAGAAGTGATCTCCTCAATGAGTATTTATATTCACCCCCTCATTTTCCCCTTTTTCAGATCGGATCTAGGATCGTGAGTAGCGGTCGAGTCTCCCTTTTTCATTGAAGTTATTTATTTCATTTATTTATTTCGTAAGACATTTTCTTCGTTATTTTCTTTATTTTAATGATTTTTATTCGAGAGATTTTATGTAAGATTTTGGGACCATCTTAGTTATTAAATAAAAAATTGAATATTTTGGCACGAAGTGACACGTGTCTCAAATTGTCGGGAGACGGGTGTTACACTTTCAATCTTGGGAGTGGTGTGATTAATTAGTGAAAGCCTGGTTGTTGGGGTCCTTTTCTGAAGATGTTCTCAATTGTGGTTGACGCCAAGAGAGCTCAAGATGTGTGGGATTCTCCTTGAAATCACTTCAACAGAGTCTCCTCATCTCGCATCTTCGATCTTCCAAGAAAGTTGCAGATTATCTACAAATGAGACATGACCATGACTGACTATATCAAAAAATTCAAGGATGTGTGCAGTCATCTCACCTCCATTGGTAGTCATGTGAGTGAGAAAATGAAGATCTATTATGTACTTCACGGTTTTAGCAGAGAACATTTGAAGACAATCCTCGAAGGGATAATGGACACTCAGCCTAGCCCCACCTTTGAATACATGGCTCCTCGTTTCATCAGTTATGATGCAAGGCTTCAGGGATACATCATAGAACCTAACATGTCTCCTCATATTGCCTAAACTGCAGATTTTACCCTGAATTCATTTGTCTTTTACACAAACAACAACTACTACTTTTGACTTTTTAATAGTATTTCCTTGGTTCACCTCAGCTTTACTAATGACTAAATTTGTTGCTTTGAAAATCGATTATTTAACATGTTGGTTAACCATATTCTGAAACACGGAAAAAATCATTGGCTTATCAAATTGTCATTAAGATATATAACATTAAGGTTCGAAAATGGTTGAAGTAAATGAATAGGAGGATCGCTATGACTATAGCCCTTGGTAAATCTACTAACTGTGGCAGAGGAGACTCCGGAGGTAGATTAGGTTCCCATGGAAGAGGAAATTACATTACCAGAGGACGTGGCTTTATCACAAAATCTCTTCTTCCAGGAACACCTCGAGTCCCAATAAATATGAAAATCGCCATGTGTGTTAGATATGTGGCAATACTGTCAATCATGTGTTGAAGTGATGGAACCGGTTTGACAATAGCTACAATGATGATGAACCTGTCAATATTTAAGCTACAATGAGGATTGCAGATGTCATGGATCGTGGAGGACAATAGTGGTATCCGAACATTGGCGCAACTACTCACATTACCAACTCTGCAACTCATCTGAAACAAGTTAAACCTCATGCTAAAAGTAATGTAGTGATGATTGGGGACAATAACTTTCTCCCTATAACACACACAAGATCATCAAACCTTCCTTCTACATCAGGTAACCTCCCATTAAAGGATATTCTTGTTTATCCTAACATAGCAAAATATCTTTTGTGAGTGTCTAAGCTTACAAAGGATTATCCTTGTACATTTGAGTTTTACTATGATAATGTTTGTGTAAATTACAAGGAAACAAGGAAGGTTTTGGTCATGGAAAATTGTCACAGTGGGTTGTTGTGCTGGATGGAGCGATGGCTCAAGCTAACTATTCTTAACAACAACATACAGCAACTGAAGAAGTGTAGCACAAACAGGTAGGGCATCCTAACACTCAGATTCTCCATCATTTAGTAGCATCAAAGTCCATTGTGGTGACAAATAAATCAAAGACCTCATGTGAGAGGCTTGTCAGCTTAGGAAAAGCTCTAGACTATCGTTTTCTAACTCATCTTTTATTTCATCAAAGCATTGGAAAGGATCCGTTGTAATCTCTTGGTACCTTCTCCATTTAGCTCAATTCAAGGCTTTTGCTTCTATGTTGTTATTATTGATAACTTCACCAGACATTGTTGGTTCTATCCATTAAAATTTCAAGCACTTGTGGACTAATATTTAGTATAATACTAAAATTATGTCATTTCAATGTGATGGTGGTGGTGAGTTTGTGAGCAACAAATTTCTACAGCACCTTCAAAGTTTTGGAATACAACAACCAATCTCATTCCCCTACACACTACATCAAAATGGATTAGCTGAAAGAAAGCATAGCTGAATTTGAATTGTATATGCTCTTTCAAAGTAAGATGCCTCATAAGAATTGGCAACGACTTCCTTTAAAAATCAAGATGGATCAGTCCGAACAAGTTAATGTGTTTGAGTCAGTTTCTGCAACAATTCCTCCTTCTCACTTGTGGGTGTCGTGAAGCATAATCCCAAATATGTGTTACTCACTCAACACATTGTTTACCAAAACCAAAGACAGTGCAGCAACTCTCAAAGATGAGGGTTGGCAAATGCTATGAGAGAGGAATGTCACTCTGTTAAAACAAACACTTTTGATATTGTTCCTACAAGCTTTGAAATAAACACCATGGGCAATAAATGGGTGTTTAGGACAAAGCTCAAGCAAATGGAAGTCTAGACAAGCTTATGAAACGCATTGTAGCTAAAGGTTTTGAGAAAGAAAATGGAATTAATTACTTAGATACCTACAACCTAGTTGTAAGAAGAACAACAGTTCAATCAAGGATCTTGGTCAAAATGGCTTATTTCTCAGGATTTAAGCTTAGTTTCATAGTGTTGGATTGTTCCTTTCTCATGCTAGATATGCAAAGAATATATTACTGGTACATGAATGCAAAACTGCTCTCCAATGCCTTCACATCTCCCAATTCAACTCGGTAAGTTGCTAATCAAGAGATTTTGTTCGACAATCCAATATACTTTCAAATTTTGGCACGCAAACTACAATATCTAACGTTCCCAACACTTGATATTTAGTTTGCAGTCAATTACATGTGCCAAAAGATACATGCTGAAACAAATTTTATGATATGTCAAAGGTACATTTCAAAAGGGAATCAACTTCATCAATGCAATTGATAGCACACTAATACGTTTGAGAGGAAGAACAACAATCTCAAATCTACTTTCAAAATCAAAATTCTTCCACTTTTATACAATTACCAAAAGAATCGAAAAGAGAAAACTAACTAAAGAAATTGGTATTTACAATTCTAAATAACCAAACTGGTTAAATTAGCTGAACCAGAGATCCTCTCTATTAGTCCCCCTCAAGATGTGGTGAAAATGTTGTGAATACACATCTTGGAATGCAAATATTCAAATTGATGAGGGAAGAGAGGTTTGGTGAGAATATCAGCGACTTGATCATCTGTCTTAACATGAAGCATATTCATTAAACCCTTATCCAACCGCTCCTGAACCGTATGACAATCCACCTCTACGTGTTTTGTTATTTCGTGAAAAACAGGGTTGAAGGCAATAACAATAGCAATAATACTATTAGTGAAGATAACTGGCAACGATGAGAATGGAATGTGTAAGTGATGGAGAAGAGTGACTAACCACATTAATTCACATCTTGTAAGAGCTAAAGCCCTATATTCTGCCTCAGCAGATGATATAGAAACAATGGGTTGCTTCTTAGAACGCCATGTGATGAGTGAAGAACTCAAAAACATAGCAAAGCCAGTAGTAAAATGTCTACTATCTAGACATGCTTCCCAATCAGCATATGCAAATCCCTTAGAGTTAAATCAGGATCTGTGGAGTAAAACAAACCCTTGCCACCATATCCTTTGAGATAAGCCAAAACCTTATAGAGCCTGCAAATGTGTAAAACGAGGAGTAGAGAGTATTGATAGAGTTTGTTAACTGCAAAGGAGATATCAGGTCGAGTGATGCAGAGATACATCAAATGCCCACTAAACTTGTGTAGTGTTCCTTATCAGGAAGCAAAACACCATCAGACTTGGATAGTCTAAGATTGGGAGTCATAGGGACTGAAGAAGGCTTGCAAGCAAGCATTCATGTGGAAGACAAAAGATCCAGAGTGTATTTTCTCATTGACAAAGAGAAATACCGGATGATGTTCCAGGGATTTTTAATCCCAAAAAATACTTTAGAAGACCTATATATCTCAACTTAAAGCGACTCTGCAAACCAGAAGTTAAAGACTCAACAGTGTCTTTAGTAGTGCTGGCAACAACTATGTCGTCGACATAGACCAGAACTACAATAAAATCAGCAGCAGTAACAAATAGAGTGTGGTCACCATGACTCTTAGAGAAGTCTAAATCCATAGAGGACGAGGAAATTTGAGAAACCATTGGCGAGAGCCTGCTTCAGACCATAAATGGACTTTTACAAACGACAAACATCATTCTTGGGAATTCAGTATGGGAGTTAGTATGGGAATTCTAATTGTTTGTTTTGAGTTATGACACGAGATTTTTATGTTTGCTAAGTCTGGGGGAAGTACAAGGTGGTCTCGATTTTGATGAGTCGTATTCTTGTGATCACTTTGGACTTGATGTGCAGGATCTCGAGAGAGTCATTTGTCTTATGAGATGTGATCTTCCTACAGTCTTTCTTTCTTTGCTTGAGGAAAAGCAAGAAGCTAAGACTTGGGGAATTGATGTTCCTCATATTTTGTCGGTTTTGAGCTCATTATTACGGTTATATTTGGGAAATTCGCCTATGTTTTATTGAGATTTCAGGTCAAAAAGGTTCAGAGTTGGAATCATGTTTGAAGGTGGACTTTGGAGAGGTTTGAAGCATTTTCCGACATTCTCCATGAAAGGAAGGACCGATCTGTCTACCAAGGATCGATCGATTAATGATCTAAAAGGATTATGCGCACAAGCTAAGTCTTGGGGAATTGATGTTCCTCATATTTTTTCGGTTTTGAGCTCATTGTTACAGTTATATTTGAGAAATTCGTCTATGTTTTATTGAGATTTCAGGTCAAAAACGTTCAGAGTTGGAGTCATGTTTGAAGGTGGAATTTGGAGAGGTTTGAAGCATTTTCCGACATTCTCCATGAAAGGAAGGACCGATCTGTCTACCAAGGATCGATCGATCAATGATCTAAAAGGATTATGCGCACAATCTGAAGAACGACTTGGTTTCTGAGAAGATCGACTCATCATCCAAAAGATCGATCGATCAACCAAGGATCGATCGATCAAAGCCTTTCGCAGAAACCTAATTTCACGATTTTTCAGCTCTTGTTTTGGGCCCTATAAATACTCTTTTCCTATTTTTATTTGGAAGCCACTTTTTGAGGGTCGAAAAGAGGAGTTTTAAGAGTTTGTAAGCTAGGAAGAAGATCTCTTCATACTTGAGAAGAATTAATGAATCCTCTTTATTTTTGTTAATGCAATTTCAGTTTCAGTTCATCATGATTTGCCTAATTTGTTGTTTTATGTCTTAGTAGATCTTAAATCAGATCTAGGGATTCTAGGGTTTTAGAATTCACTGTTGGGGAACAAATAGGATTGATGAATAAATGATTCTCCTTCTAATACTTGAGTTTAATGCATAGATTAGTCTCATCACCTACTCGATGATTTTAGGTTGTTAACTTTCCAGAAGATTTTTAAGAACTAGAACTAGATTAGAAGAGCAATTCCTTCACTACCAACGAGAGTTGACTAAGTTGGGTATTAGGTAATTGAACCTAAACAATAAAGCCTATTTGTAATCTGAAATCAACGAGAGTTAGGACCTTTAGGTTATTAATAGAGGGGTACATTCAACGAGAGTTGGTTTACCTTTATTTATGTTCAAGCCGAGAATAAGATCAGAGTAGTTCCTGAATAGTTTCCCTGACAAGAATTCTAACTCCCGAATGAATACCCGACATCTGAGTGCTTTAGTTATTTGACTACATTCACATTAAAGTTGTTAGAATTCACTTCTCCTATTTGATTGATATAGCTTGTGATTTAATAGAAGTTGATAGTGTAACTTGGTTCCCTGAGGAATTCGACCCCTAAGTACTATTACGTTTGTTGTGCACTTACAGTAGGATATAGGGTTAAAACTCGTAGTATCAAGCAAGCAATTGTAGAGAAATTCATTGAAAACTCAAAATATATGGAATAGAGGTTTAGGGATCTTCTCCAATGATGTAGAGATCTCAATTCTTCTCCTCTAGGTTACAATAAGAGTCTACCCCTTTTTCTCTCTCCAAAAGTATCCTTTAAAAACGTGTTTTTAACCAAATATATAGAGTAAACCAAACTGGTACAAAAATAAGGAAATCTGGTTTTCGCTTCGCATGGTCTTGGATCGATCGATCCATCAACTGCTCGATCGATCAATGTTCTCATTCGATCGTGAAGCTTCCGAATCATGCAAAAGATTGTGCGTAACATCTTCTTAAATAGCTCGATCGATCTTTGAGTGCGAGGTCGTGCAGTGGAACGTGCGCATGACATAGACGGATGGAGATCAATCATGTCAGGCATGAGAGGTCGGTCAATGGATCGAACAAAGTTTCCCTATCTAAAGTTGTGATCAATCGATCTTGGTGTTGATCGATCGATCGTTTAGCTCATAGTGGAAAAATCCAAAGTCAAGCTCCACTCTTGCTCAGCATGTGGAATCCAAAGTATCCTTGCATTTTGTACCTGAAAATACTCTAATAACATGACAAAAACTAAAGAAAACATATGAATTAGTAAGCTATAAGTCGGTATAAACGAGGTGTATCAATTCCCCCAGACTTGGCTTTTTGCTTGTCCTCAAGCAAATACACCGGAATCTAACAGAAAGATACAGACTCAAGAACTCATTCATCATAGGAATTTAACACCTCAGAACCTAAGCAAAGAACGCTCAATTCATTCGACGACAAAGACCACCTTATACTTCCCCAAGACTTAGCAAACATATCAATCTTGTGTCACAATTCAAAACAAACAATCAGGTTCCCTATACTGACTTCCTAATAAATCTAAGTGCAGTCTCATTCGAGGGAACATCAATCAAGAGGCGAAAGGTTCCTAATTCTACTCTCAAGACTACCTTCAATCTGATTCCATCTCTCTCTTTCCATAAAATCAATTCTTCCCAGGTTTGTTTAGGGTATCAACTTCCCCAATTCAACATTTAAATCACTTCTTATTTTAACTCATACACTTGCTCAAACTCATACTTATTTGTTCCAGCTTTATCAATGAGACACGAAAAAGTACGGGTTTACGTATAATCCTAGTTCAGCTTAGGCATCAATGTATTAGCTTTATCAATGAAACACGAAAAAGTACGAGTTTACGCACAGTCCCGGTTCATTTTAGACCATATTATGCGAGCTGAGTTGAAAGAATGATGATTATATTATACTTTGACTGAAACTGGGATTGATTAAGATAAACACATAACGAATTTACAAGGAACATCTTTTATTGAGTAAAGAGAAAGAACATACCTGATGTATTACCAATTCCCTTGATGAGGGGACTAAGTCAAGTTAGGTGTGAAATCAGCATGAGATCCCCTGAAACTTGAGACAGATGTGCTCTGAAACTGAGTGTTGCTTTGTCTATGGATTTTCCAATGGTCTACTATGCTCATCGGAAATCAGACAAATGGTAGTTTAAACTCTTGTGAAATGTACCATTCCTCAGAAATCCTAGTTCCTAAACCGACAAAAGCTTATCCTAAACAATATTCGACTCAAAAACAAAACAAAACAAAGAAACTTCGTTAGCAAACAAACAGCTCTCCCCCAGACTTACATCACACCGTCCCGGTGTGAATATGAGTGAGAGGAAGAATGACAGTAATCAAAAGAAATGATTGAAAGTTGCCTTAGGGTTTAGAAAGTGCACCTGGAGATGTTGATTGGTCGAGCACACCAAAATCGATCGATCGACGGAAATCGAGTGATGGAACGAGAGCAAAATCGGTTAATACATCGTGTGCAAACCGACGGCAGGTGCTGATCGATCGGGCAGTATGTCATGGTCGATCGGCAGACCGTGCGGCTTTTCCCATTCTCTGTCGCACGATCGATCCTCTGGTGGATCGATCGGGCTGCGCTCTCATATGCTTTTTCTGAAAACAAAAGACAACTTTGACGTAAAACCAACGAGAAACAAGGCAAAAACTAACCGATTGGTGGGTTGCCTCCCACTCAGCGCTTGTTTAAAGTCGATAGCTTGACTAAGGAAGATGCTATGGGGGATTTATATCAGCCAAAGAGATGAAATCTCCATTGACTTTGTCGGGGGCACCAAAATATGGTTTAAGGCGTTGTCCATTAACTACAAATTCTTCTCCCTTTTCGTTGAGCAGAATCACAGCTCCATATGGCCTAACTTTCTTGACGGTGAAAGGACCCACCTTGACCTAAGCTTTCTAAGAAAGAGTTTAAAACGAGAGTTAAACAAAAGAACTTTATCATTAGGAGCAAACTCATGTTAATGATACATTTATCATGTGCAGCCTTTGTTCGTTCTTTGTAAATTCTCTAGTTGTCATAAGCCAAGTGTCGGATCTCTTCAAGTTCATGTATCTGCAGTGACCGTCTTTCGGAGGCAGATTTGATGTAATAGTTGAGATGCTTGATAGCCCAAGTAGCCTTGTATTCGAGCTCGACTGGAAGGTGACAGAATTTACCATACAACAGATGGAATGGAGTTGTTCCTAATGGTGTCTTGAAAGCGGTTCTGTATGCCCAAAGAGCATTATCCAACTTAGTCGACCAATCTTTCCTTGTTGTACGAACGGTTTTATGTAGAATGCTATAGATCTCTCGAAAAACTTCAACCTGACCGCTTGTTTGAGGGTGATATGGTGTAGCAACCTTTTGGTGAACTCCGTACTTCTTCAGCAGATTATTAAACATTTGGTTAATGAAATGAGAACCACAATCACTGATCACAATCCTCAGAATACCAAACCTAGGAAATATGATATGCTTGAACATCTTGACAACCACTTTGGTGTCATTGGTCGGACTAGCTATTGCTTCCACCCACTTAGATACATAATCCACAGCAACAAGTATGTATTGGTTCCCAAAAGAGAAAGGGAAAGGTCCCATAAAGTCGATTCCCCAGACATCAAACACCTCAACCTCGAGAATGAAGTTTTGTGGCATCTCATTTCTTCTACTTATGTTACCTTGTCGCTGACAAGAGTCACATGTCGAAACAAATGAGTATGTGTCACGAAACATCATGGGCCACCAAAAACCCGGTTGAAGAACATTCGCGACAGTCTTGAAGGTGGCCAAGTGACCTGCATATGAAGAACCATGACAATGGAACAATATACCGGGAATCTTGTTTTAGAAACACATATTCTAAAGATGCCATCAGAGCATTGTTTGTATAGGTATGAAGCATCCCAGTAGTATCGTCTGACATCCCTTAAACACTTCTTCTTCCTGTAACCATGAAATTCAGGAGGGTTAACATCTGCAGCGATATAGTTGGCATAATCGGCAAACCACTGAGTGCCTGGAACACAAGGAGGATCAGTAGGCAACTGACGAGCCTTATGAGTAGAATGTATACGATAAACTTGTTCTTCCCGTAAGCTATAATCAAGGGGAACAAAATCGTCAATTTGAAGTCTCGAAAGGTGGTCTGCAACTCCATTATCTACGCCTCTTTTGTCTTTAATCTCAAGATCAAACTCTTGCAGTAACAACACCCAACAAAGCAGCCTAGGCTTAACATCTTTCTTGGAAAGGAGATATTTAAGAGTAGCATGATCCGTGTGTAAAATAACCTTAGAACCGACAAGATAAGATCTGAATTTCTCAAAGGCAAAAACGATAGCCAAAAGTTTTTTTCTTTTACTGTAGTTGCATACTTCCGTTGAGCATCATCGAGTGTTCGGCTAGCATAGTAGATTACATGCAACTTCTTGTCTTTTTTTCGTCCCAAAACAGCTCCAACTGCATAGTCATTCGCATCACACATAATCTCAAAACGTAGTTCCCAATCTGGTGGTTAAACTATTGGTGCACTAACTAAAGCTCCTTACAAGGTCAGAAAGGCTTCCTCTCACTCTTTGATAAACTCAAACTTAACATCCTTACATAGCAATTGAGTGAGTGGTCTGGCTATCTTCGAGAAATCCTTAATAAACCTCCTGTAGAAACCGGGATGACCGAGAAAACTTCTGATTTCCTTGACTGTGGTTGGCGATATCAAGCTTGTCATTACTTCAATCTTTGCTTTGTCAACCTTGATTCCTTTTCTTGATATTTTGTGACCGAGTACAATCCCTTCTATAACCATAAAATGACACTTCTCCCAATTTAGCACTAGATGTTTGTCTTGACAACGTTGGAGAACCCTACAAAGATTAGAAAGACAACCAGAGAAAGAAGAACCATACAGAGAAAAGTCATCCATAAAAAATTCCATAATATCCTCAATCATATCAGTGAAAATCGACATCATGCATCTTTAAAAAGTAGTTGGAGCATTGCATAACCCAAATGGTATTTTGCGATATGCAAATGTACCATAAGGACATGTGAAATTCATCTTTTCCTGATCGTCGGGATGAATGGGAAGCTGAAAGAAACCTGAATAACCATCTAAAAAGCAATAGTAAAAATGGTAAGCCAATCTCTCAAGCATTTGATCCATGAAGAGCATAGGAAAGTGATCCTTCTTAGTAGAGAAATTTAAAGTCCTCAAATCAATACACATCCTATGACCCGTGACAGTTCTGGTAGGTATCAATTCATTATTCTCATTCTTGACTACAGTAATGCCTCCTTTCTTAGGTACGACATGGAAAAGACTAACCCGATTACTATCGGATATAGGATATATGATCCCCGCTTTTAACAATTTCATTATCTCTTTCTTGACAACTTCTTTTAGATTCGAATTCAACTTTCTTTGGTTCTCTATAGAACTCTTAGACTCATCGATCAGATGTATCCTATGCATGTATAACTCAATATCATCTAATGATAACCTATAGTCCTACGGTACTTTCGTAGTTCTCTAATAAGCGTTTCCATTTCAGAACCATTCAACTTAGCATTAACGATTACAGGATATGTAGAATTAGGACTGAGAAACACATACCTTAGCCCTGCTGGAGAGTCTTAAGCTCGACTATGAGGGCCTTTAACTCACTCCAAGGGTCTGTCAAGGCTGAAGGTTTGGATGGTTTTGGAGGGTCTAAAACTGCATAGGTTATCATGTCCTCAATCTGCTTACATGAATCCAACATTCTGGTATAACTTGTTGTTTCATCTTTTGCAAACCCACATTCAGACTCTATCCTTGTAAGCGCCAGCTCAAGAGGGTCCTCAACAAACATCTCTTCATTCAATTCTTCTGCAATTTCTTCAGAAGTGTCAACAGAAAAAGTCATGCCCTTCAACATCGGTTTCTTCACCATCTTGTCCATCTTAAATCTCACATTTATATCCCCTAGCTGTAGATCTATTCTACCATTCCTGACAACAATCATAGCACCTACTGTTTGGAGAAAAGGTCGACCTAAGATGAGAGGATCCTTAGGTTCTTCGTCTAGCTTCAACACTACAAAATCTGTTGGTACTAATGTATTCCCAACTTCAACATCAAGATCCTCGAGAATACCCACTAGATATTTCACTGAACGGTCTGCAAAGATAAGATAGATCTTGGTTTGCTTGAAGTTCGAGAATCTTAACCTCAATGCTACAGAATATGGCATTAGGTTTACACTTGAGCCTAGATCACACAACGAACGCTCAAAAGTCATGGAACCCATCCGAACTGAAAGTGCAAATCGTCCAGGATCTTCTTCTTTCTTAAGGGACCAATTTTGAAGTCTAGAACGGCAATCTTGCGTGATCATCATCACTCTATCTTCTCCTATGAACTTGTTCGTCACTAGGCTTTTGACATAGCTCTTAAGTGAAGGTATCATCTGCAAGGCATCAACATAAGGTAACCGAATAGACAGATCTGATAATAACTCCTTACATTTGACGTTCTCTAAGTCCTTTTTGGATTTCTTCGGTGGGATGGGGTATGGTGGTAATGGAACGTATGATCTCTCAGGTGCTGCTGATTGCTCTGGTGTCGGCGTAGGTGTGGATGTTTCCTCATAAATCTCTTCAGCTCTACCATCCTCAACATCGACCACTAGTCTCTCTTGACTCGGTTTTTGGAGGTTCGCTTCAAGTTCCCTACCACTTCTCAACATAATAGAATCACAAGCTTGATGATCATCATTCGAACCCAGAAGGGAGGTTGTGTTTTCCACCTTAGACATAACATAATCAATCCTGGAACTCAACTTTGAGTACATCACTCCCATCTGATTATTGATTTCGGATATAGTCCTAGATTGACCCTGAATGACTTGCTCCAATAAAACTTTAATCTCTTCATTAGATGAAGGAGTAGGACTTGCTATAGTCTTTTGCTCGGTGTAAAGTACTTCTGATTGATGGTCCTGAAGATTAGATTTGTTCTGTGATGGATAAAGCTTAACAGACCTCCTCTTAAACTCACTTGAAGCTATGAACTGATCTAACTTCTCATATATCCCTGCAGTTTTGTCCATCTCAGATGAATATGCTTTGTGATCACGTAAATCCCCTGTACTCACAGCTAAATTCTCAATCAGTTGAAAAGCGCTCTCACTCGTGTTTGTAGTGAAATCTCCCTTGCTCGAAGCATTGAGTAGCTTCTTGAAACTCTAACTCAATCCGCTATAGAAGGAGTTCAGAACTTGTTCATCGCTAAAACCATGGTGTGGACAATCGCTTCTATATCCTTTCAACCTATCCCATGCTTCTCCAAAAGACTCATCGTCTCTTTGATGAAAGTTTGAAATCTGGTTCTTCAACTTAGCAGTCTTTTCTTTGGTAAAGAAGTGATCCAGAAACTTGTTTCTAACTTGTTCCTATGAAGTTAATGACCCTGCTGGTAAAGACTGAAGCCATTTGGTCCCCTTTCCTTTAGGTGCGGTTGTACCGCAGATTTCCTCAAAGTTTTCGAGATGATCTATAGGGTTTTCAGCAGGGAAACCATGAAAGGTAAATTGTCTAACCAATGTTATCAAAGGAGGGCTCAACTCATGATCAATGCAACCCTCTGGTAAACTAACAAAAATCGCATATCGACATTGATAGTAGTTGTGAGGTGTTTCTATTTCACCGATGGCCCTTCTTGGCATCTGTTATATCCTAGCATCTTTTCCCCGTTTCAGCTCTTCAATCTCTCGCCTTAACTGCTCTAATGTAGCTTCCTAGCTCGTGGAATCTGCTATAATTTCCTCTTCGTCAGTCATTATAAAATCAATACCTGAAAAACAAAACAAAGAAATAAAAACAAAAGGTAAACAAAGGTGTCTTAGTCTCTAACTCAATAAACAATCGAAAGGTACTATTATTGGTCCCCGGCAACGGCGCCAAAAACTTGATACCACGAGTTTTAACCCTATATCGAACTGCAAGTGCACAGCAAACGATTATCACGAAGACCAATTATCACACTAACGATTTGATTATTTAACTAGAGCTAAGTGGATGGATAGTTTGAGTGGAATCGATAACTAGGAAATTTAATGTAAACAATATCTAAAGCATCAAGCTTAGGGAATTCATAAGGAAGTCAAGGGTAGGATAAGGAATCTATTCAAGCAAGATCAGTTCCATTCTCGACTAAGAAATAACAATTGACTAACCTACTCTCGCAGCGATAATCATTATGCCTAGATCCTAACTCTCATTGGTTCTAGGATTCTAACCATGCAGTATTAACAGTTCCTAAGTGTCCACAACCCAACCTAGCATTAACTCTCGTTGGTAGTGAAGGGGTTGCTTACCGAGAAAGGTTTTGATTCCTACTAAATTTCTGGGATAATAAGTAACATGAGATCATAGATTAGTTAGCTACTCTAATCTAAGCATTAACCATTTTTCTAGGCTGAGATTCCATAGTTCAAACCTATTTGTTCCTCACCCTTAAATCCCTTAAGATCCTTAGAATACCCTAAACTTGATTATGAACTACTCAGACATGGAAATAGAGAACAAGCAAGCAATTGTAGAGAAATTCATTGAAAACTCAGAATAGATGGAATAGAGGTATAGGAATCTTCTCCAATGATGTAGAGATCTCAATTCTTATCCTCTAGGTTACAATAAGAGTCTGCCCCTTTTTCTCTCTCCAAAAGTATCCTTTAAAAACGTGTTTTTAACCTAATATATAGAGTAAACCGAACTGGTACAAAAATCAGGAAATCTGGTTTTCACTTCGCAGGGTCATGGATTGATCGATCCACCAACTGCTCGATTGATCAATGTTCTCATTCGATAATGAAGCTTCCGAATCATGCAAAAGATCGTGCAAAACTTCTTCTTAAATAACTCGATCGATCTCTGAGTGCGAGGTCGTGCAGTGGATTGTGCACATGACATAGACGGATGGAGGTCGAGCGTGTCAGGCATGAGAGGTCGGTCAAAAGATCGAGCGCAGTTTCCCTATCTAAAGTTGCAATCGATCGTTCTTGGTGTTGATCGATCGATCGTTTAGCTCATAGTGGAAAAATCCAAAGTAAAGCTCCACTCTTGCTCGGCATGTGGAATCCAAAGTCAAGCTCCACTCTTGCTCAGCATGTGGAATCCAAAGTATTCTTGCATTTTGTACCTGAAAAGACTCTATAAACACGACAAAGACTAAAGAAAACATATGAATTAGTAAGCTATAAGTCAGTATAAACGAGGTGTATCAATGGTCCCCCTTACTTTCTGCATAACCCTCAGGCAAACGCATATAGACTTCCTCTTCCAAACCACTGTGTCAAAAGGCGTTGGAGATATCAAGATGGTTCAGAAACCAACATTTTGAAGCAAAAACCATAAGAAGAAGCTTGACTGTTGTCATTTTAGCAACAAGAGAGAAAGTTTCACTGTAGTCCAAACCTTTTTTTTTTGTGTAACCTTTAGCAACCAAGCGAGCTTTATATCTCTCTAAGATGCCATCAGAATGAAACTTAACTGTGAACACCCATTTACAACCCACTACCTTTTTCCCTTTTGGCAAACTAGTGATCTCCCAAGTCTTAGTAGATTCCATAGCAGCAATTTCTTGGTAACCAACTTTATAAGAGATTTCTTTGCCTCAGAATAACATTGGAGAATAGGAATTTTTGTGATGTTATTGATGTACAACATATGAGAATAAGAGATTTGTGAGTATGATAAAATGGATGAAATAGGATAAGAGTTATCATTGGAAAGTGAATAGCAATGATAATCATTAAGATGAGCATGAAGTGTTGTAGCTCTCTTAGAAGAAATTTGTGATGCAAGAATAGAAGATGGAGAAAATGAAGGATTGGGAGAAGAAGGATTAATGGTACCTGAAAGCAAAGAACCTGATGGTGTAAAGAAATCCATCTTGTCTTCATCTTTATGACCAAAAGCGAGAGGAAACACATCTTCATGGAATATCACATTATGAGAAATGAAGATTATGTGACTCTGCAAATCCATCAACTTAAAACATTTAACTCAAGAAGGATAACCAAGGAATACACAGGGTCAAGCCCTAGGTTAAAATTTATGGCGTGACTTAGGAGAAGTAGAACCATACGAGAGACAACCAAAAATTCTGATCTGACGGTAGTCAGGTTTCTTCCGAGTGAGAATCTCATATAGATTTTTGTTATACAACAGTTGGGAGGGTGTCCTGTTAGTAAAAAACATTACTGTTAATATACAATCACCCCAGGAAGAGAGTGGTACCTTAGACTGGAAAAGCAAAGCCCTTGCTACATTCAGTATAAGTTGATGTTTGCGATCCACCACAGAGTTTTGCTTTGGTGTCTTAGAGCAGGAGTGAAAAGAGACAATTCCTTTATGTCTAAAAAATTTAGTAAACTTTAACTCTTGAGCATCATCCGAGCGTACGGATTTAACTCTGAGATCAAACTGATTCTCAACCTGTGTGACAAAAGCCAGAAAAATAGTGAGAACATTTGTTTTGGTCTTTAAGAGATAAACCCAAGTGGCTCGTGAATGGTCATCTACAATCGTGAGGAAGTAACGAAAAACCTTAAATAGTCTCCACTGAAAACGGACCCCAAATATCAATATGTAGTAACTCAAGGTTTGTATTACACATACTTTTGGAAGAAGGAAAAGAGAACTTTCTCTGTTTTGCAAGATGACAAACATGATAATAAGAATGACCTTTATTCTTTTGTAAAGCAGTTTGTAAAGCATCAGAAATACTATTAAGTCTATAGTAAGAAGGGTACCTAATATCCTGTGCAATAAGCTATTGTGCACCACAACATTCACCTCCACTGAAATAGCTTGAGCATCCAGCACATAGAGATTTCATATCCATTTACCCTGACCAGTCTTCATTTCCTTGGTAGTGTCCTATATTTCACAGCAAGACTCATCAAACCAAACCTTGAGAGACAGAGTAGTAGTCAATGAACCAACGCTGTTAAGGTTGAGACAAAATTTTAGAATACATAGAACATTATGTAGAATAATGTCTTTAGTCAAGTGTATGACACCAATATCACTTATCTTAACACTAGAACCAGTAGGCAAATTGACATAACTCAAAATATAAGTATCCAATGTTTGGAAAAACTTTCTATCTTGAGTGACATGATGAGTCGCTCCATAGTCAACAACCTAAGCAGTGGGTGATATAGTATTATGAGAAACTGCCAAAATTCCAACAAAGCAAAAAAATCAATGGAGAGAAGGAGATACCAGAAGGAGCCATATTGTTAGAAGAATAACCGACATCATAGAGTTGTGATCCGACACTAGAATGCTGCAACTTGGAGCTAAAAAGAGCAATGAAGTTCTGAATTTGGTCAAGAGTAAGGTTGCCAATCAGATTCTCAAAATAGGAATCATTAGGATTCTGAGCAGCCACAACAGCTGTAACTGGTGGAAGAGAAGCAGATTTAGTGTTCTTCTCAGATGACTTAGTCTTAGGGGTAAATCCAGAAGGAAAACCATGTTTCTGGTAACATTTCTCTGCAATATGTCCAACATGGTTATAATAGGAGCAGATAGATCTTCCCTTGTTTGGTCCTTTTTGAACATAGCTCACAGCAGTTTCAGCAGAAGATGATGAAGTCATTGTACTCTGGAAAGCAACAGCAGGAAATACAATGTTGGAAATATTATTCTAACTATCATCTTGATCCAACATATGATAAACCTCCACCAAACCTAAGAGATTTCTTAGCAATGATCTGTCTACGAATAACCGAGTAAGAATCATTTAGACCTGCCAGAAATTTCACAATCTTGGCTCTCTCTGCTTTGAGATGTAACCTAGCTGCCTTACCATAGGTACATGGGTCATCAGGTTCCTCTGAACCTTCAAGTTGATCCCATAATGTCTTCAACTGAGTATAATAATCAGAAAAGGTAAGAGATCCTTGACGAAGATCTTGAATCTCCTGTGTGAGATTAAAAGTCCTAGGCAAATTTGTCATGTGAAATCGACCATACAGATCAGGCTAGATATTAACAGCACTATCAATCTTGAGAATACTCTTATAGATTTGTGGAGAAACATAGTTCAGTATCCAGGATTTTACCATTGATTTGCATCGAGACCAGATGCGAAATTTCACCAAATCGCCAGGTCTTGTTAAGGAACCATCAATAGAACCAATCTTGTTCTTAGCATCAAGAGATATTTTCATATGCAATCCAGTCATCATAATTCAAGCTATCGAGACGGATAGAGACGATGTTCAAACCTAGATACTCAGAGTTATGGAGATATAATGGAGAATCAGACGAATCTGAGAGAATCGTCTTGATTCACCGTTCGCGAACGTCGTATGGTACGAGTGACCGTAACCGGAGAAGATTGTGGAGGAAATCGAAGATCAAGCAGATCGAGTCACTTTTCGACTTGCAGAAGCTGTCACCGCCTGTAAACGAGCAAATCTACGAAGATTCTTCATGATTTTGACCATTGTTGCAAAATTTGAGATAAATGGAGTATAGATCAAAGATCTATGGAGAGAAACCGAGCTCAAATAAATAAAAAAGATTGATCGAAATAAAATTTTGGATAGCTATGATATAATAATACGTTTGAGAGGAAGAACAACAATCTCAAATCTACTTTCAAAATCAAAATTGTTCCACTTTTATACAATTACCAAAAGAATCGAAAAGAGAAAACTAACTAAAAAAATTGGTATGTACAATTCTAAATAACCAAACCAGTTAAATTAACTAAACCAGAGATCCTTTCTATTACACATTGCAAGCCTACAATGATTGTGACTGGGCAGGATGTCATATCACAAGGAAATCCACATGTGGTTTCTAAACATTCTTGGGATCAAACATCATCTCATAGTCCTCAAAGAAACAACCAACTATATAAAACAGTTAAAAATCACTTGGTTGAGCCATATGTTATGAGAAATAGTTATCCCTCTACCAAGCACACCAGAGCTTTATTGCGACAATCATTCAACAATCTATCTCACCGCTAATCCTGCATTACACGGCATAACAAAACATTTTGAATTGGACCATCATTATGTCCATGAACGAGTGGCATTAGGAGCTTTAGAGGTCAAACACATCACAGCTCACTTGCAACTTGCTGATATTTTCACAAAATCATTACCATTTGCTGCATTTACCTCGTTGAGATTCAAACATGGTGTAGATGTTCCATCCATTCCAAGTTTGCAGGGGGTACTGGATCAAATGCCCAAATATGCATTAGAAGTGAGGCTCAACTCGGATTAAAGAAGACTCAACTTGAAGTCTAAGAAGAAGAAAAGGCTTTGCAATGGCTATCTTCTCTAGACGACAAAAACTGAACGTGCAAGACAAAATGACGATCACAAACAATATTAATGCAAACAGCGTCGTACCAAAGGAGGCTAGAAAATTAAGACCCACAACAATTTTGATATATCGAACTTGTCAAAGAAAACTCAAGGTTTTCAATGTTTGTGTATAAATACTAATAGCCTTGTCAAGTCACTCTAATGTTTAAGACAGAAATATAAAGAACAAGAGTTCAAAGTTTTCTCTTTTCTTTTTCCTTGCTTTCACCACTTAGACATTTTTTCACTAGTTTATATGTTACTTGCTATTTTTCTATCTCATAACATTATTTAACCGTTGCCATATTATCAAAAAATTCATCATTATAAAAAACATTTGTCAACTGTTACTTTTAGCCGGTCATTTCAAACTGCCATAACTACTCATTTTTCCTACTGTTGTTTTAACTAGATCGCCAATCCGATCTTATACTACACTCCAAATAACTGTCATTTCGAAACTGTCGTTTTAACCCAGCAGAATAGTCATTATTTACAAATTACATTTTCAATGCAAGAGTTAAATAAGATTTTTGTTTTCTTTCCAATCTCGTAAGCATTAGATCAAAACCATGTGCGTGTTTTTCTTCTTCCTTTTTGGATCAAAACCATCTATTGACAAATCAAACCCTAGGCCAGAATTTAAGGGTGGACTGGTCTTTTCATTAAAAGTTGAACACAATCTAAGTAGGAGAGGAACCCAATTCTCTTCGGTCTCTTGCTGATTTTAAGCTTTGGAGCTATCGAAATTCTGAATCTGGAAAAGGGGTAAAGGTTCAATCTTTTTGTCTCAAAAACCCTTAAGGTGTTAGTTTAGTTATTTGTTCATCATCATACTAATTATTTCGATTTGAATCTGTCTCTACTAATCTGGTTAATATTTTAGATTTGATCTCCCTCTGATGTGTTCTTGTTTGCAGTTTGAGAAGAGATGGCTTCAGATCAGAAGGTTCTAGGTTTTGAAGAAGTATCGAAGCACAACAAAACCAAGGACTGTTGGCTTATTATTTCTGGCAAGGTTAGATCTCATCTCGCTTCGTCTCTTTGTTTGAAATAATCTGTGTCTAGATGGATTTCAGGAACTTAGGAACATAGTTCTCTTCCGCTATTCGATTTTCAAGCTAAAGGTTCAATTTTTAAGTTCTAGAAGCTTATATCGTGTCCCTCACGATTCAAATTCAGAATCTTTAGCGTTTTGGTTTTTAAGCCAATTTAGATGTCTATATAGTGACACTTTCATTGCTCGGGTTTATTGATTGACTTACACTAGAGAAACATGGATGGTGTCTGCTGCTTTAGATATTGATTTCGACTTGATCATAATCAGTGATTGTCGCATTCTTGAGGTGGATTTTGTTTATTAATGCTTGATGGTTGGTTCTCGAACATTTGAGTTCAGGTGTATGATGTGACCCCATTCATGGATGATCATCCCGGAGGCGATGAAGTCTTGTTGTCCTCAACAGGTGGTGAAATTGTTGGTTTTCTCTGCTGATCAATGATGTTTTAAGACTGCTCGATGATTGAGTTCCTATTGTGGTGTTTTTGCTGCAGGGAAAGATGCAACAAATGACTTTGAAGACGTTGGTCACAGCGACACTGCAAGGGACATGATGGAGAAATATTACATTGGTGAGATTGACTCGTCTAGTGTTCCAGCTACAAGGACATACGTTGCACCACAGCAACCAGCGTACAACCAAGACAAGACACCAGAGTTCATTATTAAGATTCTGCAGTTCCTAGTTCCAATCATGATCTTGGGACTGGCTCTTGTTGTCCGTCAATATACCAAGAAAGATTAGAAGCTACTTGCTCATTGAATACCTCATCTGATCTCTTATTGTCTCTCTTGCGGAAAAGATTTGCTACTAGACTTGCAATATGTGTTCTTACTTAATTCTTGTTGGAACTACGAACCAATAATCATTGTGTTGCTAGTTTGTGTTGCTTTCAACTTTGGTGATATGATAAGAGTCTTCTTTTGCTTAAAACAAATCTGCTTTAAAAAATTTCAGTTTGAACATTTAGATACTCAATTGAAGAAATGAGAAACTGGATATCTGCATTTAAAATATATATATGATTCATGATACAATTTTGGAAATGACTCATCCCTTGCATTTCAAGAGGAATAGTGTCTTGCTTTTTCCTTGTTGCATTAGTACTACAATAAAAGTGATAGATAGTATTCTGTTGTCTGTGACTGTGTGATGATGAAACAAAAAGAAAGAAGGAAATCGGTAGGAACCAAACTGCAATAGACCTGAAACCTTGACAAAACGCAGCCAGACGAGTGCAAGGGCTTTGGTGTAGTGGAAACACTTCATTTCTGGCTTTGAGGTATTAGACTTCATCAGATGCTCTGAGATTGAGAAAGAGTTTCAATTTTGTCATGGAGTGTCACGACAAGATGATGCGCATCATCTAAAAGCTTCCAGACATCAAGCTGACCAGCCATGCTATTACACTCTTCCACAATCTCGTCCATACTACTGTATCTCTGTATTATGAGTTTCCTACGTAGTACTAATGCGGCTATTGCGTACAGCAACAGATCATCTGTTGGTGGTGCTTGTTGCCGGATTCTGCTCCAATGCGATTTCCCAACTCCAGCTCTAATGGCGGCTTGATCAGCCCACATCACTTCCCACAGACAAAGCGTCTGTTCAAAACTCAACTCCCTCCTAAACATCACGAGCACCATCCTGTAAACGAAACTACAATCCTCGGCTTGAAGATTCTCCAAGTGTTTGTAAAGCTGAGAGTCTTTGTTTTTTATGATCTTTGATACGATACTTAGCTGCCTTTGAATTCCTGCTTCGTCAAGCCTGAAATTATGCCGAGCTTTCTTCATGAAACCTACAAAGCACCAGAAAGCTTCGTGATCCTCTGAGATCACAGCGAGGATGGGAGATAATAGATCGCTCATTCCTTGGCAATAGCCTATCTCAGGATCATACAAAGCATATGCTTCAAGAATGGCGACAAGCCGTGCAGCATGGTAAAGCCTGCAGCTTTCTAAGTGATCATAGTCTTTTAGCCCCACAGACTCAGCTAAACCACGAGCTTTGCTTTCTGTGATTGCAGTTGACGATAAAGAATAAGTTGCCCATTCAGAATCTGCACGTAAAGCATCAAGCCGGATGATACGTTGCCATGTAGAGAAATCTTCGTGTACAGCGACTTCTACTTGGATCTCAGCAGCAAGTACAGGAGGAGAACTATTCTCTTTAGATTTGGTATTATCCTCCGACTTTTTTGTATCACTGTACACAAATGATGTGAGTAGCTGGACATCTTCATTGTCTTCGCAAGAGTCTGTATCAGAAGAGTCAGTATTCACAGCAGACACCACATCTTGATTCGTCTCTTGTTCCGTAATCTTATAATCATCCACGAACCGAACACATTGACCATTAGCCTCCTCCTCAGAAGGAAGCTCCTCAAGATTATCAATACTTCCATTGCCGCACTTGAGAAGCATCTGGCATCGTCTCTGTAGTTTCTCATACTCCTTCCTACATTCAGAGATCCCAACAATGAAAATCATTCTTCGCAACTACAAACAAACACTGACTACATAGATCAAAGTATATCAATCTTTTTCTCACCTTTTTTGAGTTTTAACCACTTCCCTTTCTTCACTAGAACTGTTCAGATCATAGCTGCGATACACAAAATAAGAGAATACGAAGTTGAGAATCCCAACAGAGTGCACTAAACAAAGAAAACTAGGAGGTAACAATAAGAAAAACACTCACACTCCAAGCAAGAACAACCACACTTCTGCACGAATACTTGGATCAACGCCCTAAAGAACCATTAGAGCATAAATCAGAAACCATATAAGAGACAAGTAAGAAGAATCAGGACATATATATGGTGCTTGTTCAATAGACGGGGCTCACTCTGCTTCTAACTTTCTTCAAAAAACCAACCCCACCATCACGGAGTTTTCCCTCCGGTGTAAACAAACTCCTCCATTGATGCGGCGTCAAAGCCCATTTTCTTTTCCGGCGAGACCACGGTGATTTTCGCCGGCTTCTACTTGAAGGAAAAGAAAAACAAAGTCAAGAATCAATTTAAGGAGTTCATACAACCCAATCAACCTACATTGGTGGTCTAACAGCAAAAGAAATGAACAATTTAAACAAAGATAGAAACTTTCTTTGATCGGAACTAGTCATACTTTCCGAGCTGAGAACATTCATTTCGAGCTCTATTCTTGGATAAAAACAGAATCTTAAGATCCAATCGACATATTCAAAATCTACAAAGCTCAAGTCTCACCGATCGGAAGAAGTAACTGAAGATGGAGACGAAGGATTAGCCACAAATAGAACCGATCGAAGATGGATCCACGAAGAAGAAGAATTAGATGAAGAAGGTGAAGAAGAAGACGAAGAGGAAGAAGATGGTAACGAAGAAGAGGAAGAAGAAGAAGAAGAAGGTAACGAAGAAGAAGAAGAAGGTAACGAAGAAGAAGAAGAAGAGTTTCCCGAAGAAGAAGAAGAAGAGTTTCCCGAAGACGTTGAAGTGTAGCTTCTCCGTAACGCCTTCATCTGCTTCTCCCCAAATATAACTTAAATCTCAACCCCAAATCAAATCGAATCAAATAAAAAAGTATCTAGCTTCCATCAAAGATCTACAAAAATCTTCATTTTCACCGTCGTAACTTCGCCGGTGATAGCAAAGTTAAACTCATCCGCTGTCTGAGAGAAATCCAGCATGAGAGTGTAAGAAAGTAACCGATTTACCCCCCAAATATAATCACTGTATGATTCTCAATCTCCTTCTTCAGCACGCCGAAATTGAAAATAGAGAGATGAAGAAGACGAAGAAGAAGAAAGATGGAAAAAAAAAAGCTTAAAGCATCTAACAACTGAAGCCCCTCTTAACCACTTTGCTCTTTCTTTTTCAGCTCTTGTCTTTAATTTTTTTAATTTTATTTTTTTACTTTAAAGTTTAAACAATTAGGCGCGTGGACTCGCGCGTTTGCTTTTAAATATTCACGCGCTTTAAACCTGCACGCGATTTGGTAGGTGAATTTTAATGATCCTTTCGTTTCAGTCTTTGGTTCGTAGATTTTTTACGCGATGACATCGTGCGTTAACAAATGAGGTCTTGACACGTGTCGAGCAGAAGTTAAAAGTCAAAAGCTAAAGATTTCATTGCGTCCCACTTTACCGCGGCTTTTATGGAACATAATCATGATTAATTTTGTAGAAATCTTTTAAGTAAAAATTGTTATTACTCAACTAAAAAACAAATCTAATCATACAATGTTGACCTAATGGACCTACACGCCTACTCAATGGTTAGTGTTAAAAGATTTGATTATCACAATAGTCATATGTTTAATAGATATCTTTTTTTGTCACTGAAGTTTATGGAGATCTATGTGTGTAAAATACTCTATTGCACAATAGTTTTTGTTTGGTACAATATTGAAAATATGTCAAACTTACGTAGCAAGTTAGTATCTTAGAGAAATGACTTTGTACATTCTAACATATAGTCAAAAGTCTATTGAAGTTAGTATTAATTTTTCATTCTGAAACCTATATATCCGTTTGCCATCTCTACATCTACATGACTGCATTAATGATATTTTAGTTTGAAAAAGTTATTATCTTTTTCATTAATTGAATTAACAATTTATATTTCAATTCTTGAATTTTATTATGATATCCAAAATAGAGCCGAATTTCGGTGAAAATATTATATAAGTGGACATTTTACCATTTAAGCAAGTTACTTCATCAAAAATAATTTATTATAATGAGAAAAGTAATCAACTAAACTATTGAGAGAATGTTAAGCTGATAAAAGCATGATGAGTTTGGGATAATGTTCTGTTTAATACATGTGGATGTTTTAGAGTAGTCGCAAAAC
Organism: Lepidium sativum; assembly: GCA_023374145.1. NCBI lineage: Eukaryota > Viridiplantae > Streptophyta > Magnoliopsida > Brassicales > Brassicaceae > Lepidium > Lepidium sativum. The sequence continues at coordinate 18,932 of JAKUCM010000757.1, read as the reverse complement.
AAGGGAATTTTGAGCAAAAACGTCTTGTAAGCACAATTAAAAACAAAGACTAAAAAGATTACATTAATATTATGTTTTATTGTTTATTCTATTGCGACTTGTGAGTAGACTAGTTAAAGTGTAACGGAATAAAGAGAAAATAAACTATGCTTTGTCTTTTCTTTTTTTTTCTTGACTAAGCTTTAAAGCCGAAGATATGTTTTTAAATTAAATGTAGCCGCGTATGTCATTAGCCAAAACAAGAATATAGTTAGTATTTAACCACAAAAGCATATGGAAAATAAGTCTTCTAATAATAATACTCTTGCATATTATTTTAATTTAAATGTTTGTGAAATATACTTTTGTGATATGTACAACTTTTACATGTTTCATGTTTCAAGAGTCTTAAATAGTTATTTTATGCATGCATATCTAATATAGTTCTATTATTTTAGTCTACATATTTTTATCCATTTGCATACCACGTATATTGCATTTGAGGACATTTCAATTACTCGAGCCTACTATCAATTTTTGGAATCAACACCAGACGTGAGTTCAAACTTAGTCTCAAGCTCGTATGAACTCAAGCTACACTCGACCCTGAGGTCGAGTGTTAAACACACGTGTGATGCACGTTCGAGTCTTGTTTCAAATGGATTGTATTTAGTATAAATATTTTTATTTTGTTGGAAAAAACGGACAATTTAGTTTTTGTTTCTTTTGTGTAAGCGCTATTTTCTTTATAAGTTCGAGGCACCAAACCTTTTGTTTTTGATTTTATCCAAATTTTCGTTTTCATTTAATCTTGGTCTTAGGTTGAGTTCGAGTTCATGATTTGTGCACTGTGATTTTCTTGCTTATTTATTTAATGAATTCAGAGTAGTTAGCATGGGGTTCTTGAGGATGGATTAGGTTAGTGTTAATCTTAGGTTTTCTCGTCTGATTTGGTGTTATTAATGCTTGTTTCACTCTGATCAACTGAAACATGTTCTTAGACGTTCTACCACCTGATATGTGTTTGGTAGAATGTCTTACCGAACCAGTTTCAGAGATTCACACTCTCAGTTTAAGGGATCGAACGTCTGCGGTCAACTCTATGGGGATAGAAACTATTAATAGCTTAGCCGAGTTTGTTTGCCTAGAGCTCAACTCTTTTGAGTGTTATTCAGCATCTAGTAGACCTAAGTGATACGTTGATCCATGATACTCATTCCTCAAGAACCTATTTTCTCATCACCTGGCGCTTGTTTAACCTATTGCTTTATCTTTCACTGTTATATCCTGCTCTTCCTCTATTTTCACTGCTAGCTCTGTTTATTTGTTTGATCTGCTTAGTTTTGATGATTTATTTTATTTAGGCTCGTTTCATTTAGGTTGATAGCCGAAAAAATATTCACCCTGATTGGTTTGGATTATAGTAGTTAGATGTATCTTAAGAGTTAATTACATTCTCATTTGGTTTGACAAACTTTTCTACTGCATCAACACATAAGTACAATAGGATTTGAGAACTTGTTGCTGACTATGTTTCTACTAGATACATTTAGGATTGTTAACTTTCTGAGCTCAAGTTCTTTTTGTTTCTAGTTAATTACCCACATGTAGTTCTGCTTTTACCGTTCTATTTCAGGTGATGTCAACTTTCTAAAATTGAGCTCGACTTGTTGCTCGAGTTGCATTAACTCAGTTTATGCAAACGCATTCACAGGGAAGTATGAATCTTCTACGCCCTCTTGACAATATTAAACAGCTTCCACGCAAGTTGAGAGTGCAAAAAAAAACAGCCTCCACAATGCATAAGAGGACCATGAGGACATGGATCATCAATCAGACTCAAACACAGACCAACTTCCCGTGTATAAATATCAACATACGAGGAGAAGAAAAATTAGAGTTGGGGATGAACCAAGCACCCACACACAGAGACATGGGATCGTCCTTCTAGTTGTCCCGAACAACAATTTTGAGATAAGAACAGTCTAATCTCCATGATCCTAAACAAGCAGTTCCAAATACTCCCTTTTGAAGACCCACTCGATCATCTAAACGAGTTTGAGTGTATTTGTGGACTGTACAGGCTCAATGGAGTGAGAGAGGATGCTTTCAAACTTCGGTTGTTCTCATTCTCTCTTGCATACAAGGCACACATAGGGAGAAGCTTCTACCGCACGACTCTATCACTTCTTGGGGCGATTCCAAGCTTTTCTCACCAAATTCTTCTCCAACTCTTATACTACAAATCTGAAGAGTCAAATCTCAGGCTTTGTGCAGCAGACATCTGAAACTTTTTCTGAAGCTTGGGAGTGGTACAAAACTTATCAATTGGAGTGCCCCCACAATGGGTACCCAACCAAGACTATACACAACAACTTCTACGGAGGTGTTCTTCCTCGTTACAGAATGCTCTTGGACACAGCGAGCCACAACAACTTCCTCAACCAGGATGTTGATGATGGTTAGGACTTAGTAGAAAACCTTGCTCAAGCACATAGTCAATACCATGAGGATATTGTTAGGATTTTACGCGGGACAGTCAACTCTGACTCTGTTAGTAGGAAATAAATGAAGGCGTTGAACAAAAAAACTTTACAAGCTCCTATGGCGCAGCAGAAACATATCCACTTCATGAGTCAAGATGAGCAGATTTAGGACGAGGAAGATGATCAGGTTGCATAGATAAGCTTTGTTAAAAATTAGGGAGAAGGTTCCAAGCAATACGACAGCTACAAGTAGCACCAAAACCCGACGACCAGGTCTATCCCCAAAACCACAACATGCACAGACAAAAGCTTTTGTACCTAAGTAGTAATACCATCAAAGTTTTCAGCCAACTTGATGGGTATGAAGCGCAAGCTCTAACTATAGCTCTAATAACTCCATAAGTGTTAAACTTACTCCAAGAGAATCTTCAAAGATAGAAGTCTTCTACTACAGACTTGACACATAAATTTGATGAAGTGCTCAAAAAATTGATGTCTTACACAAAGATCTTAACTGCAAGTTTGAGACACTAAACGCAAGACTCAAGTATGTGGAGAGTAACCAAGCGGCATCTTCTACTACAAAGATAATTGGGCAACTTCTAGAGAAAGTAGTTCCTAACCCGAAAGAGTATCACGCCAGCGCTATCACTCTGAGAAGTGGAAATGAATTGCTAATTTACGCAGAGAATTCCCAGAATACCGAGGACAATAAAATTTAAGAAGGGGAGGATTGCCTTATCACAAATCAGGCCAACAACTCTATCACAAAAATTCCATTCGAGCAGGAGACTCAAAATGAGGTTGACTCTAAGTTACCTCATGCTTAAAAACTCACATATGATGCTAAGCTCAACACACTAGTCCAATTCGAGCCCAAACCCAAAGTTTTTCATGCTCATTAACCTTCAGCAACTCAAGAGAAGATGAAACATTTTGCTCCGCCACCGTAAAAACCCCAATTACCTTTTCCAGAAAGGTTCAAGAAGGATCTTCTTGACAAGAAATATAAACCTTCTTCGACAAGTAGATGAAAAACACATAGGTGAAGAAACCTCTATTGGAAGTTTTTATGCTTATTCCTCCTTACCTAAAGTTCCTGAAAGATGTAGTTAAGGAGATGACTCAAGAAGTCTAGGGTATGGTGGTCCTGACTTATGAGATAACCGCAATCATCCAAAGGAAGGTTGTGCCTAAGAAACTTGGTAACCATGGAACTATTACGATCCCATGCTCGCTTGGACCCCTATCATTCAACAAGTGTTTGTGCGATCTTGGTGCCTCGATAAGTTTCATGCCACTTTCAGTTTGCACATAGGTTAGACTTTGTTGACTACAAATCTTGTAATATCTTATTGGTTTTAGCGGATAGGAAAGTGAGAATCTCTCATGGCAGTTTAGAATATCTTAATGTGAAGGTTGAAGGAGTTGAGATACCAACTAACTTTGTTGTTTTGGAAATGGAAGAGGAGCCCAAAGATCAAGTATTGTTTAAAAGATATTTCTTGGCCACAGTAGGTGCATTGATTGATGTAAGGAATGGAATAATTGAGTTGAACCTGGTTCAGGAGCTCAAGATAAAGTTTAACATTAATGATGCGATGAAGAAACCAACCATTGAGGGTTAGGTGTTCTCGATTCGGGAGATTGATGCTCTAGGTTATTAGCTATTAGAGGAGTTAGTAGCGGAAGATCAATTGCAAGTCGTTTTGACAAAACCAGCTGCATAAGGGTAGTTGAGTATGGAAGCTGAGTGTTATGGGAGACTTCTAGATTCTCACATGCTAATTAGGAGTTCAGTTGCGATTAAAGAATTGGTTGAGACGTGTTCAGAGGGTAAAGCAGTGAAGTTACACTCGACTATATCCATGCTAGGCTCGATCCCTAGGCTCAAGTTGCAAGTGCTCGAATGCACTACTCTTGCAGTCATTGATGACTGGTCTAAGCTCAAGACACCCAAAGTGGAAATGAAATCAATTCATACAGGGCTAAGGTACACTTTTATGGGCCTTAATTGTACTTATCTAGTGATTGTCAATGACACTTTGAGTGATGCTGAACTGAGCATGCTATTAATTGAACAGAAAAAGTTTAAAAAAGTTTTAGGATACACTCTTAACGACATAAGAGGCATATTTCTCAGCTTTTCACCTATATGATACACTTAGAGAATGAGTCTTATTCTAGCATATAGCCCCAAAGGAGATTGAACCCTAACCTTAAAGAAGTAGTGAAAAAGGATGTCCTTAAGTTGTTAGATGCGGATGTAATTTATCCAATTTCTAATAGTAAATAGGTTTTACATGTGCATTGTATTCCAAAGAAGGGGGTATCATTGTGGCTAAGAATATAAGGATAAATTCATACCAACTAGAACCATAATGGGGCATAAGATGTGTATAGACTATAGGGGACTCAACTCTTCAACTAGGAAAAATCATTTTCCTTTACCCTGTATTAACCAAATGGTAGAGAGACTGTCCAACAAACAGTATTATTGTTTCCTCACAGATATAATGGATTTTTCTAGATCCCTATTCATCCAGATGATCTATAAAAAGCTACCTTTACATGCCCTTATGGCACATTTTCTTATAAACATATGCTTTTGGGTTTATGCAACTTCTCCTAAATATCAATGATGTATGACTTCCTTCTTTTCAAATTTAATAGATAAAACAGTTGAAGTATTCATAGATGACTTCTCCGTGTATGGCTCTTTTTACTCCTCCTATTTGTTGAACTTGTGCAAGACCCTCAGCATGATCATGGAGACAAACCTGTTGTTGAACTAAGAAAGTGTCATTTCATGATTCAAGAGAGTATAATGCTCACACACAAGATTTATGGAAAGGGTATTGAGGTTGATCATGCAAATATTGAAGTCATTGTTCAACTACAACCTCCAAAGACAGTGAAGGATGTTATGAGTGTCCTGAGTCATATTGGGTTTTATACGAGGTTTATCAAAGACTTCTCCAAAATTGCAAGACCACTGATGCACGTACTATGCAAGGAGGTTAAGTTCAACTTAGACTCGGACTGTCTTAAGGCGTTTCTAAAGATTAAAGAAGATTTGGTGTCTGCTCCAATAGTCGAGGCCCCAGACTGGACTCTCCCATTCAAGATCATGTGTGATGCTAGTGATTTTGTTGTAGGAGCAGTTCTGAGTCAAAGGAAGGATAAAAAGTTGAATGTGATATATTACTCTAGCCCAACGTTTGATGACGGCCAAGTCAAGTATGTAACCATTGAAAAGGAGATTCTTGCAGTGATATTCACATTTGAAAAGTTCAGATCATATCTGGTTGGGTCCAACGTGATTGTTCATACAGATCACGTAACTTTGAAATACCTAATGAAGAAAAAGGTTTCAAAGCCTAGACTATTGAGATGGATACTGTTGTTGCAAGAATTGGACATGGAAGTAGTGGACAAACCTGGAATGGAGAATGGAGTGGCAAATCACCTGTCACGAATGATGATAGAGGACTCGATCCGTATTGATGACTCAATGGCAGAAAAGCAGCTCATGACCCTTATAGAAGAGGAGACATGTTGCAAAATCAGCAGTAGGCTCGTTAGAGCCACTCTACCTTGTTACACAGATTTGGTGAATTACTTGGTTGTTGGTGAAGTGTCTAAGTGTCTAAACTCCTATCGGCGGAAGAATCTTTCAGGGACATGAATTACTACTTCTGTGATGATCCCTACTTGTACAAGAAAGGATCAGATGGTTTGTACATGAGGAATATAACAGAGGAGGAGGTTCTGGGTGTCCGAGAACATTTTCATGGGTCAGCTTATGGTGGTCGTTTTGCCATGTTCAAGACGGTTCAAGAAATTTTACTATCAGGTTTGTGTTGGCCATTGTGTTCAAGAATACTCAAGCATTCACCAAATGTAATTCGTGTCAAATAATAGGGAACATCAGCAAAAGAAATGAAATGCCACGGAACCCAATTCTAGAAACTGAAGTATTTGATTAGTGGGGAAGTTGTTATCAAGTTGTTTAAGAGCATTATTTTCACCAGGTTTGGAGTACCTCGAGTGGTTATAAGGGATGGAGGTTCCCACTTCATTAATAAAGTGTTTGAGAATCTTCTAAAGAAGCATAGAGTTAAGCATATGGTAGTTACACCTTATCATCCACAAATGAGTGGCCAACTGGAAGTCTCAAACAAGAAAATCAAGACTATTTTAGCCAGAGTTGTGAGAGTTTCAAAACAAGATTGGGAAGTCGAGCTGAATGACACACTATAGGCTTACAGAACAGCTTTCAAAACACCAATTAGAAGAACTGCTTACAGCTGTTGTATGGGAATTCGGGCCATTTGCCGGTTGAGATTGAATACAAGGCGATGTGGGCTATAAAATTTCAAAGTTTTGATCTCAACACTGCTTAAAAGAAAAGGCTTCTGAACTCGCATGAGTTAGAGGAGGACAAACTTGAGGCTTACAAGAGCTCAAAATTGTACAAGCAAATAACTAAAGTTTTGTATGACAAAACCGTGGTCGGATTCACCTTAAGAATTTGATTGAGTTTGCGTGTGGTGTGTAATTATTTTTATGTAAGGACACTAGTGAGGTTGTGGTTGTTTTTGTTGCAAGGCGTGTGTGAAAAGTAACTATGAGGAGATTGGGAGAAAGCTCTTCAAAGAGAAGATTAATGCGCTCAATTGTCGAGTCTCCTATTGATGTTAACAATGAAGAGACTAGTTTGGAGTCACCTTAATTAATTCGCAGAACAAGTCGACGCAGTGGAAAACAAAACATGACATACTCAAAACGAGAAATATCAGTGGAGGATATTCAGAGTGACTCGAGTGAGAATGATGATTGACTTGATGGTTGGGATGACAAGAATTTACCGCTAAACATTAGCTTCAAGCAAGCACTAAAAGATCTTAAGCAAGTGAACGCGAGGGAACGAGATACCTTCAACGAGAAAAAATAGTGCAGTTGGAAATAGCTAGATACATGGATCAAATACTGTGGAATGTTGGTCTCACACACTTCGTGTTATATGCACGTGACACCTACCCCACTAAGACCATACAGTTTATCGCCTCTGTTGAACTGCGGACGTATTTTGATAATGAAGAGAGACTGCGGGAAATAGACGGATTTGGGGCTTTGACTTTCCTGGTGAATGGTAGAAAATATTCATTCTCAGCGTCTCAGTTCGAGGAGCTTTTCGACCTTCAGCAATCCGATGGAAATGATACCAACTTCAACCGTGATAGCAACCCCTGAAGATTACAATATTTCTCGTAGTAAGGGTATGAATATCATAAACCTAGCAATTTGGTATTTTTACAAAGTGATTGCTACTACATGCTTCACCAGGCACGAGTGTGTATATGTTAGGCGGCCAGAGCTTGAACTGATTAACGAACCGAGCTTGAGCACTCTTAACAACTGCAACCATGGAATGAAATTTTTAGGAAACCAAAACAACAACGGGTTAACGAAAGCAATAATAAGGCAATTGGTCAAGTACAAGAGTTGGGCGAGCCAGCTAAAGAGCAAAGACAATGCTTATATATGCATTTGAGGGATTATAACGAGGATACTGAAGGTGTGCAATGTGACCATCAAATCAAAAGACTCTATACCACAGCATACATTGACACAACATACCTCATGCACCACAAATTTCCGAAGAAGGCACCAGCAAGAGGGTTATCGATGTACCGGTTTACGAAACCATGTTTACGCACAAAAACATTCATTCAGCTACCAAATCCAGAGTACACATATATACCATTTAACTCCAACGTAGCGTTCTTACCTCCAGAGCATCTCCTCACTGAAAGTCGACCTCGAGCAAACTGCAGGGAAAAGGCACCAGAAGTTTCGGAGATGGATCTTGGCGAGCATGAGTACTACTATTTCGATAACTATGTGGACTCAAAAACGCCAAATAGAGTGAAAATGGTACACAAATTATATTTGTCTTCTATCGACATTGGAGAAGTAGATCTTCAAAACGTTGAATATGGTGATGGATAAACTCAGTTCCCTCTCGCTTAGCCATAACTCTAAAAGAAGGCGCGAACCTACGCTTCTGGAAGTCAGAGAACCAACTCCTACGTCACTCAGGTGATCATCATCTACCTAAAGACAAACTAAGAGACGTTCAACTAAGAGGCCCTCGCCTCAGCATCAACAAAGGGAAATGACGCCACAATTCCTTACCTTTGACCTTAACTTGAATGTGGAGCTCGAACAGTGTTGAGCAAACCCCTGAGCTTAACTTGGACCAGAGTTTTGAACTGCCCAGGGAATGGCGAAATAAGCCGGCGATTAACAAGTCGACCCCAAAGGCAGCGAACTCAGAACATTGAACCACGACTTGTTGAACAAGAGTTGTAGTTCCAACACTTTACACAGCAGCCAAAGCTTAGTTCCCTTGATCTGGAGGGTTTGAATTCGCTGCACTTCACACCAAAATCGGGGCATAACTACCTTGATCATATGGATTCAACGTCGTACCATTACAACACTCCTACCGAGCAACAAATTTTCAGGATGATGATGGCATGGATGTGGTTCCTGTCGGATGGTATATATTCCACTAAGGTATAAATGCTAAACTCCTCTTGTACATGAAATTGTATATTTTGTTTTGCTTGTCTAGGATCCTTCTTCATGATTTTATCAATACAAGGAACTGTGTGATTTAAGTTTGGGGGAGGGTTCCAGAAAATATTTGATCATATTTTTTATGCTCTTATTTTTGATTCTCATTCATTCATATAAAGTTTTATAAAAATTCAAAAAGATTTTTCATTTTGCTAATGTATTTATGTAAGGCAAAATAATTGATAAAAAAAATTTCAAAAATTACAAAAACAAAGTTTTCATACATTGCATTTAAGATTGAGCCTAGAATTGCTTTGGGAATTATGAGGTTAAATGCCATATAGACTGTTGGTTTAACATGCTAGAATCATTGCCCTCTTTGATAGTTGTTGTCCACATTCATTCTTGTTCTGAAAGTGAAAGTTGAATTATGCTAGAAATTGTTTGAATAAATCTCATATATTCATTGAAAATGATTGGATTTGACGTTTATCCTTGCTAAGTGGTAAACTTAAACCTGGATGTTAATTATCATGTCTTTGCATCAACTTATATTTTGTGGATTACTTATAATATCTGGATTATCTTTTCCTTCATGCTTGCTACCTTGTTAATCAAAGAAGACTTCTACCATGTTGCACATTTGCCTTCTTTCAAACTATACCATGCTTGTGTGTGATTGTGAGGTCTGTTTTTCGTTTTTGCTTGGCATAAAGTGTTAGGTGAGAGCCGACAAAACTGCTAGAAGAAGTTAGATACCTTAGACTAGAAATGGGAAACTTAAGATGATGATCTATGAGCAGAAAAGAAAATCGCCTAATGTGTATTGGGTAGATTAGGATCATTATTTGGGTTAGATTGGCTAGATTGGAACCGATTCTGGGTGTATGGGGTATATAGAGTCATGGTTTTTTATGCTTCTGTTGGTTCTCACCTTTAGCATTATGCTAAACCCGAGTCCATTTCATGAGTGGTCCCTTATGCATTGATTGACCGTTTACTTGAAGAGATCATTCTAATCTCTTAGACTTGACCCTTAGCCAAACAAACTCTCTAGTGATGCTTAGACATAATTCATGGTTCTGATCTTGATTAAACATTAAAAGGATAGACGAATTTGAATGCTTAAATAGGTTGAGGCTAAGTTCAAACGAATCTTGTGAGTGTCATGGGTAGACCTTCAAGTAAGGCTGTTTGAATTGCATCTTAGAATTGTCAACTAGGACATTGATTTTAGCATTCGAATCAGCATGTTTTGGCTCTGAGTTCTCAGCATTGCACCCTTTTTCCCGTCTTGAGTCTTTGCACTTGCTTGAGGGCAAGTAAGATCTAAGTTTGGAATATTTGATATATTTGTTTTTTTTAATGTTTTAGGAGTCTCATTTAGCCATTTTATGCATACATATCTATTCAATTCTCATCATTTTAGAGTCTAAATAACTCCATCCATTTCCATACCACGTACATTGTATTTGAGGAGATTTCAGTTACTCGAACCACAAAAATGGAATGTTCTAGACAGCTGGAGATTAAGGGCAACAAGTAGCAGCACTTGGAATCTATTGGAATCAGAAGATGGTCATATTTCATACCAACCCCAGACACAAGCTCGAGCTTAGGATCGAGCATGGATGCTAGCTCGAGCTTTGCATCTAACTTGGACGCACTCGAGTGGCACTCGAGCCTACTGTCAATTTTCGGAATCAACACCAGATGCAAGCTTGAACTCGAGCCTACGGTAGAGTGTTGAACACACATCTGATGTATGTTCGAGACTTGTTTCGAGGGGATCGTGTTTTGTAAGTGTTTGGTAGAATGTTTGATTGAACCAACTTCAGAGATTCACACTCTCAGCTTGAGGGAGCCAACATCTGAGGTGTGAATCAGCTTGAAGTGCGTTGTTTTTTCATGTCGTTTAAGTTGTCAAACGCCTATGGTGATAGGGTCTGTTAATAGCTTAGTTGAGTTTGTTTGCCACGGTAGTGGATTCAATGCCATGTGTACTTGCTGCTTCGAGGTCTGCTCTTTTGAGTGTTGTCCAATGTCTAGTGGATCTAAGTGATATGTTGATCAATAATACTCATTCCTTAGGAACCAACTTTTCTCATCACCTTGCGCTTGTTTCACCTACTGCTTTATTTTTCACAGTTATATCCTGCTCTTGCTTTGTTTTCACTGCTAGCTCTGTTTATTTGTTTGCTCTACTTAGTTTTGATGCTTTATTTATTTATGCTCGTTACATTTAGGTTGCTAGATGAAAAAATATTCACCCTGATTGGCTTGGATTAGTGTAGTTAGATGTATCTTAAGTATTAGTTACAATCCTATTTGGTTCGACAACCTTTCTACTGCATCGACACATAAATACAATATGATTTAAGAAATATAATTAAATTTTGTCATCAACTTACATGTTCTTGGAACTATAATAATATTTAATGATATTCCGAGTAACTTAATGAGTGATTTGAATGAGGAAACATCAAAGACTAATAGCCAAACTAATTTATTCTAAAGCTCTCTTTCGTAGATAAATTCATTATTTCATCAACTATATATGATTCTTCACCAAATTTTCTTTTTCTTTTGATAACACATTTTTTATTTGTTGAAAATATGCCTTCAATTTTCAGTAAAAATTTATAATTTCAATCTCATGTGTTTCACTTGTCGCAAGACACTCAGCATCACTTTGGGATTTATATCATCACTATTTTCCACCATATGAATTAGAACATTTCTTATTTTTGGAGCTTGAAATCTTATTGCTTTGACACATTTGACATGACTCTCCCACCGAGTTTGCGACAAATCTTTAACTCACAAACCTCCCACCATATCTTCCAATATCTTCCATCGCTTAGTCGCATATGCAAATGGACAATAGATCACTGAATTATCCTAAAAAATGGATTTTTGAGAAGTGGTTTCCATATCACAAAAAGCAAAATTAAGACTATGACAACCACATAATGTATAAAAGACATGTGGGTTAACTTCAATAAATCTCTTTTGTCCTTTATGTTTTCCCTCCATATTGGATTCATTATCATATCCTTGCCATCTCACATCATCAATACTTAAATTAAGAACAACCAACACCTCATGAATCTCAATAAAAAGCCCTTCACCGGATGTATCATTAAGTTTCAAAAATGTATGAAAAAGTCTTCTATCTTAGCCAAACGAGGTGAAACATCAACACATCAAAGGATAAGAGTCATTTGTTCATGATGACTAATATTAGGAGTGCAATCGACAATAACAGAAAAATATTCTACCCCTTGAATCTTTTTTATGATCATGTCCTTGACTTAATTAGTTATCCGTTTTATCAACTCATTATGGATTTATTACTGAGATAATGATAATGAGATTCACTATCTTCAAACCGTCTAACATGTTCTCTCATTTTTGGATCCCATTCAGCCATCATGTCAATAAAACATAAGAAGTTTCCATTATCATCCACTCTTAGCTTTTCGTTTATTCCACAAAATACTAAATTCTGTTTGGCAAGAGTTTTTACCAAGGAAAAATTTCGAAGAAACACATCTTTCCTATGTTTTCTCTCTTTGTTGAGTTCTTCTTGCACATGCTTATCAATTGTTTCATTTTTCACAAGTTACATCCATTGACTCATGCATTTAATATGCTCATGACTAGTCTCATACTTCTTAAGTCTTTCCAAAATATTTTTCCAATCACCAAGTTCTTTAGATGCGAGATAACTTGGATTTTTGTCTTGAGTGAACAACTTACAACAAAAACAAAAGACTTTATCTGATGTTTTTGAATAAATTACTCAACATCTATCTTGTGTCTCTCCGTTACTCAAATCTCTCAAATAATATGTGTTGGGGAAATATCGACCATTAGTTTTATCTTTTGAAAAATTGAAATCAATTGACTGTCTTGTTGTAGGACATTTTCTAATCATAATAAGTCTTAATCCAGAATCAACTTTTCCCCAATTTTCAGGATCGTATATATCAAAAAGTCTATCATGCTCTTCAAAATCAACATTTTTGCCATCTATATTCACTTGTGTCTCTTCTTCCTCTATATTGAAGTTTTCATCCTTTTCTATGTTAACATCGTCATCTTTTTCTATGTTAACATTCTCATCTTCCATTTGTTCATTAGAATCATCATTAACCTCCACAAAATCACTAGAACTTTCAGATTTTGTAAGAAATTTGATTAGAGAACTTGCTTGTAATTAACAATTTCCTTTTTAGATTTTTAAACGTACACATAAGATATTTTTACAATTAAATATTTTTTAAAAAAAATTATTATTTACCATCAAAAAATCTTAACCATCTTACTAACTTAGAATTTTGGTACTACATAACTGTATAAAATTTATATATTTTAGGACTCTAAACAAATTTTTTTTTTGTTAATATGTCTATACGGATTGAGAGAGCGTTAAAGAGTAAACAACACAAAAATCGATAACTGTTTATGATTCCCTCATAACGAAGCTGATAATGTGTATCGATGTTAAATTTGAATATTAAGTAGTAAAGTCGTATATATCAAGGTCTTAAAACGAAACAGACAAATTTGCTGATGTCTGGTCACTATACAGACAAACAGTGAAATAGTTTTGTCTACACGGATTAGATTATCAAGTATTTGGAGTTCTTGACAATATGTGCATATATCTATCGAATAGATTCAATACTTCTACTTTTAACATCTTCTCTCATATGTAATTAAGATTGATGGTGCTTTTCATTCATTTTGTGGTCTGGATGAATCTATAAGTGTTTTCTCTTATTCTATCATCTTGTCTGAAAAATGTTCAGAATCATGGACTTTGGTGATTCTTTAGCTGCATATTCTAACTGAAGCTGTTCATCATTTGTAACTTTCCATCCCAGAGCACCCAAATTATCTTCAGCATGTCTAATTGACTTGATACCTGGTATCGGTATTGTCTCTTTGCATATACACCAGTTTATTGCAACCTACAAAAAGGTTATTAAACTCATTCTTCAAAGTGTCATATTTCTTCTTTCCAAGAATCTAATTTCAGTAAGAGTTACCCGAGGCATAGTCTTTCCTCTTTTTCTGCAATCTCTCTAAGTGCTAAAAGAAGAGGCTCTACTCCAGGAAGAATTTGTCCAAATAGTAACGATCTGTCAAAAGTGTTCCAAGCATAGTGTTACAGACAAGAAAAAACAGTTTGTTGTAAGTAGGGCAATCTGTAAGAACTCTACCGAGGACCGATGGGAAGTTTTGAAGATGAATATTTTCCGGTTAGCATTCCAAGACCAAGAGGACTATATGAGATCAAGCGAATCCCAAGCTCATTGCATATACTTCTAGTCTCTTGTTGCTCTTTTCCCATGCTTAGCAATGAGTATTGAACTTGAGCAGAGCATAGAGGAACACCTCGGGTTTTTAGGTAATCTTGAATCTTCACTAGCTGTTGAGGTCCATAGTTACTGACTCCAACAGCTCGAACTAGGCCCTGAGAAAGAGGAACCCTTTTCATCAGCTTTCTAAAGTACTTAACAGGTCATTGAAGAGGTTTTGTTTGATTTCCATTAGATTTTCTTAGCAACCTTCTCGTACATTGCCGGTCTAAAGAAGATCTGATACAAGAACAGAACTACAACTTATCATCAGTTCCCAACATACCAGAAGTAAGAAAGAGAGACAAAAATCAAGACTAGAGAGAAGAGACCTGCAGGCATTTACAAACTGTCCTGAAGTTAACCGCCATGGATAAGCTGCAAAATTTGAAGCTATCACAATTTCATTTTGTTTCCCTTTAAGGCCTGACATTTGCAACCAGAAACCATCAGCTTGAGCACAATACACAAATACTAAATTTTATCAGGAGAGCTCCAGGATGTAATTAATAATCAATTCAGGGGAAAGTTCTCTCATCATCTAACGAAACAGAAACTTCAGATTAGTAAGACCTATGATTTTGAGCTGAAATCACTACTGGGGATATTAAAAAGAAGCTGACCTTGAGATTCTTTGATGAATTTTCCCAAAAGTCTCTCACTTTGGCCGTTAAGCCTACCAATTCCAAAAGAATCAGCAGTATCAAACAAATTGATTCCGTTTTCCAAAGCCAAATCGAAAGCTTGTTGAAAAGCTGATCGTCCATGGAAGTCTGGTAGCCCCAAAGAAGCTGATTACCCCGAGCCCATGTCCCAAAACCCATCGGAGAAACAGTCAGAGGACCCGTTTTGACCTAACAATTGATCATTCATCCAATTATGTAAAAGAAAGAATACACATTGATACGTAATGCTTACTATATGTAAAGGCGTGTTACCTTTGCCATGGCCAGAAAAGAGGAAGCTTGAGAGGCTTAAAGGTGGTTATGTTTGAAGGATTGTTTGAGCAGCTTATGTTGGTGAAGGTCTTTGTAGTGGACAATGTGAAAGCCAATGAATAGAGTGAAGAAGAAGGCTCTAAAGCCTTTTTATGCTCTTTCTCAATGTCTGGCAAAAAAGATATTTGTCTTCTCTCCTTATTCATTGGTCTCTCCTCCTCCTTTCTTCTCTTCTCCTCTATTGGTCTCTCTTATCTTCGCCTCACCTTCTTCCATCTTCTTTGCCTCACGCCTCACCATCTCCTATCATCGTCGTCTATCTCCACGTCATCTATACGAGTTATTCGTCTCTCCATCTTCTTTGCCTCATCTTCTCCACTCGGACCCGTGTCTTCGTATTGTAGGTAAGAAAATCTTCGCCTTTTCGTTTTCTCTTCTCCGGTCATGTCTTATTTCTTCTATTAGTCGGCTTTTCTTGTGTTTGTCGGATTTGGAACTCAGTTTTTCGAATCTAGGTTTTGAAATCTTATATGATTTGTTCAAGAATTTGTTGTACACTTGGAATGCCAGTTCATTAGTAAGTGATAGATGTTGTAAGAAGCAGTAAAGTTTGCAAATAGTGTGTATATGTGTTTATGATTTGGAATTTTTAATTGAATGTGTAGTAGACTTTGCAAGTTTTGTGGTAGACGCTTATACTTGTTAATGAATTGGACTGCGTTAGTTAAGGTTAAGTAGACTTTGCAAATAGTGTGGTAGAGTATGTTGGTAGACTTGATTTCCCGTGTGGTAGGCTCTGCTATAAATCAATGACAGAGTAGTATACGTTGTCTTAGCCGTTTGTAGAGTTTAGTAGACTTTATGTGATATGTGGTAAACCTTATGCTTGATTGATAGACTTCTCTGGTTGATTGGTAGAATATGTGGTGGACTTAGTAGAGGGTTTGACCTTATGATTGATAGACTAAATTTGATTTGTTTCAGTCTCCTTTTTTGTTTGAAGGTGTAGTAGACTTTGCAAGTTTTGTGGTAGATGCTTATACTTGTTAACGATTTCGACTGCGTTAGTTAAGGTTTAGTAGACTTTGCAAATAGTGTGGTATAGTATGTTGGTATACTTGATTTTCTGTGTGGTAGGCTCTGTTATGAATCAATGATAGAGTAGTAGACTTTGTCTTAGCCGTTTGTAGAGTTTTGTAGACTTTATGTGATGTGTGGTAAACCTTATGCTTGATTGATATACTTCTTTGGTTGATTAGTAGAATATGTGGTGGACTTAGCAGAGGGTTTGACCTTATGATTGATAGATTAAATTTGATATGTTTCTGTCTCTTTTTTTGTTTGTGCTAAACAGTTATGGCAGCGGGCAAAAAATACCCTATGAGGTTTTATCGAGATGATGTTGCGGGATTGATAAAGAAGAGCATTAACCATCATAGTCGTCTTAGTGAGCTTGTGCATATGATGAAGGGTATTGGGGAAGATGTTTACACTGACATCAAGCAAAATTCTTCTGTAGGAGTGTTGCTTAAGCTTGCAACTGTGGATTACAAATGGACTAGGAGGCATTTGCAGCAGCTTTTGGCAAATAAACTTCAAATGAAAAGGGAGTATGAAATGTGGTGCCTGGTAGGCAATCAACCTATTCGGTTTTCCTTGAATGAGTTTGAGGAAATAGAACTCTTAATTGTCAGCTGCCGGATGAAGAAGATATTAGTCTTGCTAGTGGGGATTTGTGGACTGAGATGATCTTAATACATGGTGATGGTCCTACTTTTGCTGATCTGAAAAGGGTGTTGAAAGGTTGCAGGCAATGGAGTTTTGAGAAGAGAAAGATGGTTGGGTTGCTCATGATCTTGTATATGGGTATCTATGGTATGCACCATAATAGTAGGCTCCCTGTTTTTGCTGGAAAACTGGTCATGGATCCTGCTAGGTTTGAGAGATATCCATGGGGTAGAGCTGCGCAGTTAACAAATGCTTCATACACTATCCATAGGCTTGTTCATGCTGCTCTAATATGGGCATACGAGTCCATTCAAGGTATAGGTGAACTGTGTGGTGGAAGAAAAGAAGGTGATATTCCACTTTTACGATGGTCATCATCGAATAAGCGTGGATTAGGTATTGAAGACATCATTGATTTCGATATGAGCAACACAGATGATCAGAAGGTAATTTCTGACCTGGTAGACTCTGATGTTAGGATTTATAACTATGTTGTAGACTTTAATTGCATATAATAGAGTTAGTTGGTATACTTCAAGTCAGTGTAGTAGACTTTTAAACGAATTTTGATGGAATATTAAGTAGACTTCGGATATGTGTAGTAGACTTTTGTTTGGTGAACTATGTAGGTGGGGTTCTGATTTGTTTAGCACACATTGGCTATGTATAGTAGATATTTGTTTGATAGATAGGTGGCCTTCTAATATGATTAATAGACTTTGGGTATGTGTAGTAGAATGATAGACTTTTAATAACAATGTATTCTTAATGTAGGTTCGCGTGAAGCACCTAATCTTGAAGTCTGCTGAAGAGATGAACCCCATTTGGATCGACGATGTTGTTGATCCACAGGTGGACAGTATGATCCAAGACATATTGGAAATCACTATAGATGAGTCATTTTGGAATAGAAGTCCACCACGAGTTGTTGTGACGACAAGCAGCATGAAGAGGAAGGTTGAGGCCCATAGTAAGCAAAGAAAATCAAAGCTACCAAGTCCAAGAGTTTAAGTGAAGGAGGGTGAAAAGAAGAAGACGATCGAGAGGACAAAGGATAAGGGAAAACCTCAAGAGTGTAAGGTAATAAATTTTCTTACGCCCTTGTT
Source organism: Lepidium sativum (assembly GCA_023374145.1). Taxonomy (NCBI): domain Eukaryota; kingdom Viridiplantae; phylum Streptophyta; class Magnoliopsida; order Brassicales; family Brassicaceae; genus Lepidium; species Lepidium sativum. The sequence continues at coordinate 738 of JAKUCM010000757.1, read as the reverse complement.
TTTGAACTATGCAGTAGACTTTAATTGTGTATGGTAGATTCTACAGGTACTTAAAGTCGTTTAGTAGACTTTAAAACTTATATTGGTAGATTTTTAGGTAGACTTCGAATATGTGTAGTTGACTTTCGGATGGTAAAATATGTAGTAAGGACTCTGATCTACAGGTAATTGTGCTATAGTTTTGGATATAGAGGTAGACTTTACATATACATGGTATATTTTACATATACATGGTAGACTTTAACTAAGCGTAGTAGACTTCAACTAAGCATAGTAGACTTTAAATAAGTGTAGTAGACTATAATTACGTTTAGAATACTTTATAAATAAGTTGGTAAAATTTATATAGGTCTAGTAGACTTTATCGTTGTTCAATTGTTGGTGCTTTGCATGGCATACTCGAGGATGATTCCACAGATGATCCAGGATTTCACACCACCAGATATCAGGAAGAGTATCAGTACAAAGCAATACCCAGTGTATAGGGTCAAGACATTACTGTTGAACACACAGGGTGGTGATTTTGGAGTTTATACACTCAAAGTTATTGAGTGTTTAGCCTTGGGCTGCAATTTTGACGAGTTGGATGATAATTATTCGCAGTTCATCCGCATTAAGTACGATGTTGAGATGATGAGTGAGATCCCCGCAGCAGACAAAATATCATACACTAATTCAGGGCCTCGCAGTGGAATCTGTGACAAAGCAATTCTGATCATAGCAACGCAAGACCTTATG